>ML783689.1:724665-769766 GCA_009831015.1 Picea engelmannii
GGTAGAAAAATTCACAACGTCTTCCATGTCTCGTGCCTTAAAAAGGCCCTCGGTCAACACGTCAGGCCTATTGAGGCATTGCCTCCCATGGATGAGGAGGGACAACTTGTTTTGATTCCAGAGGAGGTGTTAGAAGTCAGAGAGAAGAGGATCTGAAACTGAAGCATCAAGGAGTATCTAATCAAGTGGAAGAATTTACCCATTGAGGATGCCACTTGGGAGCAGGAGCACGTGGTTAGAGAAGCAGGTTTGGAATTGCTTGAGGACAAGCAATTTCAAGAAGGGGAGACTGTAATGTCCCCCACCTCTTAGAGAGGTGATGAGGAGACTCACTGGCCTGGGCACCCCCACTAGGTCATAGTCTCACACTGAGGGGGGAAAAGTCAAGAAGTTAAAAGTTATATTTTTAAGTTGACTTAAGAAAGGAAAAGGATAAAGGAGTAAAATATAAATCAACATAAGAATAGAAGATTAATCCTGGGAGTTAACCTAACTCAATAGAGCATTAGAAGGAAAAGTATAAGTAAGAGGCTGGGGTGCACCTATTATTCATTCTGGTTTTGGATTAGCATTTGCTATTTCTCTTGAGCATTCAGTTTGGGGGTTTTGTTGTACAAACCCGTGTGAGCAACTCAGTGGTGAAATATCCACTCACCTTGTTCCATAGCTTGGTCTTGGGGATGAAAGACTCCTCCACACCATTCTAGTCTTAGGGCCAGCTTATCGAGGGAGGTTCGATCCAGCTTATCCTGAGGGCCTGGGGCCATTCCGACAGTTGGGTTTTGTTTGCAGGGGCAGGACCATCAATTTGAGGGATTTTTTGGAGGGTTATCATCATTCTACATTTGTCTACAGATTGGGATGTCGTGGAACCATAGGGGACATCCTGTGATTCAGTAAAACTCATATCTAGGGAGATCTTCTTGAGATCTAAGCCCGAAAATTCTCCCACGGGATTCTCATAGCCTGATCTATATTCTTGGAGATTTTCAGAGCATTTGGAGGCCTCCTTCATCAGGGCTGAACCAGCTAGGGTTTCAGTCATCCACTGGGGCACGCCATTCAATGGAGAATTTAGATCTACGGGGTTTGAGAGTGGATTTGGGAATTTGGACATCTGGGTTTTCCTTACAGTTGCCCAATCTATCATTTGGCATATTTCTCGGGATGATTGGACACTTTTGGTAGCAGGGAAGAATTGTTCAGTGCTTCAGCATTCTAGCAAGACGTGGCACTTTCCAGCTTGGAGGTTGAGCATTAGTACGACTCATATCTGCTTGATTTAGTCTTCATTGTATATCCATCCTTTGGAAGCTTATTTTGTATTGTCGGGAGCATTTTGTAGAAGATCATATCTATTGCTTGTACGACCATCTAAGGTTTATGCCAGATCAACCATCTATTGTATTGATCTTACATTGCTCATAATAAAAAGGTCAGATCTTTGCTTGTGCTTCAACATCTTGAATATATTTTGATCTCCATGTGTTGATGAATCTTGTATGCACTTAATAACTCAATAAATTAGTAGTAGTTAGTGATTCCAAGAAAGAATTTGGCTTGGGATCATTAAAAAATCACAGAATATTAAGGAGTTGAAAGAGATAATAGCACAACAAGAGATTCTAGAAAGGGTGATAAAGGCAAGATATAAAGCTTTATTAGAGAACTTTGCAAAGACCAATGCAGCTATTGATAAGCTGGCACGTGAAAGTATAAAGGATAAGAAGAAGAAGAAAAAGATCACAAAGGATTATAATAGCTTATGGTGGTTAGCTAAGCGCCTGAAGAGGAAAATAAAAAAGTTGAAAGAAAGAATTACCACACATCCAGATTTATAGGTGTTGGCATAGGTTGCTGTAAATTTGCAGGGAGATTAATCAAATAAACAATGATTTTTGTTTTTGAACACGAAAGGTTTTCCTTTTGATTAAAACAGAGTTTTCACAAACACATAAGGCACAATTATAACCAATTAGTTGTTGAAAAGAAGAGATTTCATTGGCTAATTAACAAATTCTAAGGCAAAATAGCTGGTGAAACGGTAGAGAAAGAATTTTGAAGATTTGAGCTCGAACATAGCATTTTTTGGGTGATTTAAAAGATAAGAGGGCATCAAAAAGATCAATCACCAAATCATGAAATATTCAGTTTCAAAGATTCGTGGAGATATATGATGTAGGGGCATCGTAAGAAGCCAAGCAAGCGTGAAGGGGAAGACAACTGGAAGGCCACCACCACACATTTTGAAATATTTTTGAAACATTAATGTAATAGTTAAAGGGAAGTGTACTTGCATATTGTAAACAGATCATGAGCAATTCACTCTCATATGTAGGAGGTAGAGGCATTTATGCATAGTTAAAGAAATTAGGTAGATTTAAATTCCAGATTAGACAGTTTTAGGAACAGGAGGGAAAATGACTATAGACACCCTCATCTTTGTATCTTTGTATCAATCAAAACTAGAACATTAGCATAGAGCATAGAGCAGAGGAGAGTTGTAGCAGAGGAGTTGTAAAGAAGAACCCATGTACATAAGTTTTAAATTAATATATGAAGCTTTGATTCAGACCCATGGTGTTATGATGCTTCCTATGTATACATGCTAATTGATCTACTTATGGTTGTTTTACTCTCTTTGTCATGCATTTGTTGTTATGCTATGTATGTATGATTTCATGTTAAGTTGGATGTTTGAAGATTGAGAGAGAGAGAGAGGAAATGAGTTTCAATCGTTTCTCATCCTGAGTAAGAATTTCTTGCAAGAAGTGTAGTGAAACATCCGCAAGGAGTGTGTTGACAAAGGTTCAGAGTTTATCTCTAAAAGCTCAGGAGGGATACCATTGTTCTCATTAGAAGTGTAAGACAAGCACAGAAGTTGTGCAAGGTGTGTGCAGGCTGGTCGAGACCTTAGAATTTATCAACTAAGGTAGAGAGTTTAAGGACTGCTACTGCAGAGGAGTTGCACAGAGTCGAGAGATTCAAATACTTAGAATCATTTGAAGGATTTCCACAAGGAGTGTGTGCAGGAGTCTTCTGGGGACTTGAAGTTGCAAGAAAGATGAGGAGGAGTGGTGTTTGCAAAGTATTCAAGAGAAGATAAGGAGCAAATCTTAGTACAGAAGGCTAAGTTCCCTTAGAGGCTTTAGAGGGAAGAAATTGAACAGTCGAAATTCCCCGAGGAGAACTCACAAAACAGTGAGGACCGTAGGATCTACAAAAGCTGCAAGGTGGATAAGGGTAGACAAACCCATCACATTGGTACCCAGAGTCAACGTGGGCCGTTGATCTTGATCTGTTGGAGTTGTCAGATCATTTCGGGGATTTGTAGTTCGTAAGTCTGGAGTGCAAGACAAAACCTTTGGTTGATCAAATCCCCACAATGCGAAAGGAGTTTCATGTATAAAGGAAGAGTGACGAGGTCAAAATTTCAGAACTTCAAAATTCAGGATTTCGGAGGTCCTGAGGACAAGCAATCAGAACACAGCGGAGTGGAAGACCTGAAGTCACAAGTCACGATAGAACTTGATGTGAGTTTCGGGATTTTGGTGATTCGGGGTTTAGAATACCGAAAGTCTTGAGTACAAGGAGCTTGGGACCTTGCATTTAGGATTTTGAAGTTGCGAAATCCGGGATATTGTGAAGATGTATTTCGACATTTCGGGAGTCGGGATTTCAGCATTCCCGTTGACAAGAATTTGGACACTTCACATGAGAACCCTCGGAATTGCGAAACATGAATAGTGTGAAGGGAAAATTTCGGCAATTCGGTGTTTCGACGTTCGGGAGTCCGAGAGGATAGTGTTCTAAGATCGATATTCTTGGACTCCTGGTACCCGAAAGTCTGAAATCATGTGGGCCATCGGATTGAAGAGAGGCTGATAGCCATTAATCCCGTCAGAGATATTGTTTCGGAGTTTGTGGTTTGTGGAGGTTAGAGAGTCAAAAGCGCTACATCAGGACTCACAAAATCACGAAGTCCGAAACTCCAAAACAGGGAAAAAGTTCTGATAGAAGCCAGCCTTTTGCTGAACGTTTCAGGTTTCGACATTTTGGTAGTTGTGAAGAGAAGAGGTCGGGATTCCTGGTTTCGAAACTCCCGAAGTTGTGAAACACAATATAGCTATGTAGGAGGACGTGACCAATCATTTCGAGAATATCAACATTTCGTGTTTTAGGAGGTGGAAAGGTCAAGAACCTTGACAACGGGATCCACAAAATCGCGAAGTTTGAAACCCCGAAAAGGCGAAAAAACCGATACAGGAGAAGAACATGGTCAGAGATTCCAGCGTATCGACATTTCATGTTTTGGCAAGTGGAAGAGTCTAGGAGCTCGACATTAGGGATCGCGAAACCCTGAAATCTAAAGTCCTTTGTGACTTAAATGAAGGGGTCGATTAACCCTCTGTGTGGTTGTAGTGAAGATCCTGTGCGGACCTTGATTATGAGGATTTTGGGTCAACGTCAATATATAAGGTGAATACTCATATGATCATCCATCATCTTACTTACAGTTGTGAAAGTTTTCCAACCACTGCACACAAGACATGTGTCCTTTCCTCCATGACACATAAGAGACATAACAATGATGAAGACCAGATGTTGAAGACAAACTTTGAAGACAGTTCAATTCATAGGAACTAATTCTTAGTTATCCTATTGTATTTAGTTTTGTTTTCTGTTTTCTATATTTAGAAATTCAGATCTAGTTTTCTAGGATCTAAGACTTGTTGTAAAGGCTATAAATGCCTATCTTTTTCAGATTCCAGGATTCGATTTTGGATACAGAAGATACTATATTGTAAATAGACTTTTCCATATGATAATACAAATCACAGTTTTCTCTCTCTATTGATGTCATATTCTCATCTTTCCTTCTGTACTCTTATTCAAGTTGTTTTAGCTACAAAATGACTGTCATCTCATTGGTTATCTCATAACTTGATCAATAGTTGCTTATCATTGTTTATTAAACCCTACATTTGAATTTGGTTTATAAGCATTGTTTTCTCACCCACTTAAAAACTATCATTTGATTATTGATCCTTGAGAGCACTGGTTCATTTGATTCTCATTTTGACTGTCTGAATACCATACCGTAATTGAGTTATCCCATTGATCCACACATACAAAAATACAAAAACAAGTTTACCTTAAGTTACCAAGCATCTTTGATCCACTACCTCAAAGATTTTCTTGGAGTGATAACACTGTCCTATTGATATCTTGCAAATATATGATTATTATCCATGGGCATGTTTGTAATGTTTATTAATGGATTATGCTATCTGAGGTGTTAACCCCTTTTATATTATCACTATATACTTGCTCTACTTGTTTGTTGAGAACTTCTTCTAGGTATAAATCTTTGGGTCAAAGTTCTCAATGGCGGAACATCATCAAATGTTGGATCGAGGTAGGCCTCTTTCTTATATTTCACATTAGTTTATATAGCATATGTTGGAATTGAGTTGATTTCTGCAGTCATATCTGTCTGCTGTGGTTTACCCTTGGCCATAGAGAGTTTTTCCCTTGTAACACATGTCATTTCATTTCTTTTGGTATGTGGAATGTCACATAACTCCTCACGGTTTAACAGTTATGCCCTTACAAAGTTGGAGGACCCTCATATGTCATTTAGAAGCCCTAAAAGGTCAAAGTAGTCAAAGTGGTTTAAGAGATTTTAGAAGGTAAATAATAAAGTGAAGTGATGAATGTACTATAATTAAAAGTGAATACAAAATAAATTATTTAAATAATAAATTTAATGGATAAATTAGAAGTGGGTTAACCCTAAAATAAGGAAAATGGGCAAAGTGACCTAGAATATGCTTCTAAGGAAGCTACTTGGAGAGTATAAATAAGAGGAAAGGCTCTCTCATTTTACGTCAAACTTGAGAATATTTAATATCTATAGGTGACTCAGGTAACCAAAGGATATCTAAGCCAAATTTCAGAGGGAAGGTGAAGAAAGGAAGGATGGAATTCAAGGGAGGATAAATTCTTTTGATGATGCTTTATAAGGTGTGTTATTTACATGTCATCTCACCATTTTCACAATAATTTTTTTTATATAATGATTAATACCATGAAATTGATAGGCCATTGAGGAAACATATCCAAGTATCTGTGGTAAAAATTTCATTGTGTGGGTCATTGTATTTTTGGAGTTAGACTCCATGGAAAATAGGGTTTGTGGCTAGTCCTGAACCTAGTCTAAAACATGTGTTTCGGGTAAAAATGTCATAACTTAATCATAACAAATCCAAATTAAGTAAGACCAAATGTGTTGGTTATAGTACAATATTTAGTATTATGTGTAACATATTCAAATCCATTAAACAAATATTCCGTGTGGGGAACGCTCTACAAGGTTTCTCTCTAGAATAAGCCATAATTTAGCAAGGTATGCCATTTTTGCTATAACTCCTTTTCTGAGAGGTTCCAAGTAGTGACACCTAGAGGAATTGCATAAACAAAACTGAAGAAATTTTTGTACTATTTTCAGATATTTATTCATTACAGGTACATAGTTATGATTATTTCAAGTTAGGGTTGTTGACTAATCCCAAACTAGTCATGTGAGACTAAAGAAACGTTTGATGAAAATGCTAGTCTCTTGTTGTGAAAGTTAAGGAAGATTTGCAGGTATGTGATCATATACACCAAGTCTATTACAGAGTTACAAATCACATTTGGATGATGAAATTGATGAGGTATTTTGGTTAAGGTACATGTTGGGTACATGGTTGAGACAAGTAGTTGATGAGTTGGCACATACATGAGGTGTATAGGTGATGATGTTTGTACATATTGATGAGTCATAGTTGATGAGTAGTTGACACATGATTGGTACATACTTGGTACATGGTTGGATGCACTTGTTTATGGTACAGGCTGATTACAGGTTCTTTGGTACAGGTTGGTGTATGGTTGATGCACTTGTTTATGGTACATGTTGATTACAGGTTGAGGTACAGGTTGAGGTACAGGTTTATTGGTACAAGTTTACAGTGGTATATCTCACAATGATAGTGTGACAGTGCTTCCATCATTCTACTTCTACTTCATGGTAGTTGGAAGGGGCAAGGACAGGTGGTTGTAGCCGGAGAACATAGGGGGTTGTAGCCTCCTTCTGGTTGTAGCCAGAGAATAGGGGAGTTGGAGCTTCCCTCAGGTTGTATCCCAAGAAACAAGGGGGTTGGATCCTCCTTCTAGTTGCAGCTGGAAAAAAAAGGAAGTTGGTGATTCCGATGAATGTAATTCTTCAAGACATATAAGAAAAAACATTATATGGTTTTCTCCTGCTTTGGGTTTCCACGTAAAACACTGGTGTACTGTGTATGTGTATGATTGTTCATTTTTTCATTCTTATTTACTCTGAAGTTATTGGATGATAATGATAGATTGATATAACACTTAGATTGTGACATCCCCCAAAATAAAATATTTTGGAAATTTAAAATTGATGGAAATTTATTCTGTTTTTAGTAAATTCGAATTTTGAAAATTTTTGCCATTTATGGAAATTCTGAATTTCAAATTTGGTAACTGTAATTAATTATTTTGAGTGTTGGGAAGAGATCTAATTTGACCCAACTAACTATTTGACTATGACACTTGTATGGAAACAAAATATTTTAAATTGATTGCAGGAGGACAAATGGAACAACCATGTTAAATTTAGCTGACCATGACTCCATGAGTGGGGAACATGTTGGAACTACCTCTGGACTGATTATTACAAGTGGAAAATCAGTGATTTGGCCATTGGCAGCCCCTGAAAATCAGGGATTTAGAAAGTTGTGAAAATTCCCAAGGGAGGGAAAAGACCTAGGAAAATGATAAATAGCATATGAGAGGAGGCTGGACGCTGGCAAGTATGATGGGAAAGGAGACTTTTGATTTACTTGTTGTTATGAACACTACTTGAGTGTGAGGTAAGGGAAAACTGTTGGAGCTGTAGGAAATTGCTGAAGAGAAGCTTTTCCAAGTTCGCCCTCATGGATTCATGGTCAGGCTAGGGGGTGAATCGGGCAAGTAGTTTGGTTGCCATTCTACGGTTGGGAGGAATGTGGCTGCTCCCTTTGTCTTTCAGTGTATTATTGCAGATATGTTATTTCTGTCCCTTCTCTGGCTGGATGTTAAATGGTTACATACTTGATAGAATGTATCTGTTAGAAATAATATTAAGGACGAAAGATCGAATGCATCCTATTGCAAGCTTAGGAATTGCTAGAATGTCTCTCTACTAGTTCGGAATGGATTATCTTTGCTGCATCTCATTATTGTTATGAATACTAGTTCCCAAAAGTATACTAGCTGGAAGGATATGACTAGTCAATTCTTAAAGAAGATTTGTATTGTGGTTTGGATTACTACTGTAGTAAGATAAAGCGTCGTATTTGAAACCCCACAAGTAAATTGTGATGCAGATTTGAGTTTACCTACATATTGAATGTAAATGGAAAACTGCGTAGTGTATAGATATATATATGTATATTTAAAGTGTGAAAAACATAGGGCAATCGGGTTTCGGCGATTACAAATGCCGAATACAAAAAACAAAAGACCACATTGTTTGTTGAATGCCAAAATGTGAAAAGGTTGTGGGCCCAACACATTGGGTTTCGGGGTTTGGCAATTACCAATTCCAAACACCAACACACAACAACTCTCGAATCGTGAAAATGCGAATGGAATATGGGCCGAGTACTTCGGGGTTTTGGGGTTCGGGATTTCGGGGTTTACAAATACCCAACACCACAAACAACAATTCTTGAATCGCAAAAAAAAAATAAATGGAGTGTGGGCCCGGTCCTTTTTGGGTTTCAGGGTTTACAAACTCTCGATGCAAAATACCACACAACGTCAAACGCCGAATCGCGAAATCATGAAAAAGGTGTAGGGCCCAACCAATATCGGGTTTCTACATTTGGTAATGCTTGATGCGTGAACAACATACAATGGTATTCGTCGAACCACGAATTCAATTAGGTTGTGGGGCCACATCGGGTTTTGACGTTTGCTAAAATAAGAGAACTCCACGCAACTTGAACCAATAAACTCTGAATGTCGAAAAATGAAAACATGAACATAGTTTACAAACTCAGTAAAATAAAACATAGAGTGATAAGTTCAATTCAAAAAAAAAATGTTTTCAAGCTCTTGTCTCACCCTCTGTATGTGGATTACAATATGATTCAAGTATTTATAGGAACAAAACTTGCCCCTTTGACCTTAGGAAAATTAATCTGGGCGGTGATGGTATTTGGTGGCCTGCAAAGGCTAAGGCGGCCACCGCTTGACAGTGAATCCTCAGGTCTTGAAGGGTCAAGACGACCACCGATCTGCATCATAAGGCGGTGAAATGATTAATCTCTAACATAAAGTACATAAGTGACCTTGCAAATACCAATAATTATTATAGACCATCTACAACATTTACACATCTTTATATCAACCGGTGTTTAATGAAAAGTTATAGGTTGAAATGTTGGAAAATTATTGGAGTGAATCAAATTAACACAGTTTAATTACCAGAGCTAATCACGAGAGGCACGAAGGCCCAAGAAAGAAGGGACATCCCGAAACTTAAAATATACCCCTGAGTAAATTCCTAACTGTGTAAATAACAACACAATCACCTAAAAGTTCAAAAGGGAAGTCTTTAACACAAGTACAGTAAGTGAAAATTGAATTCATATATCATCGTACGATATAGAGTCAACTGTAAACAAGATACACATATAGCCGGCAATAGCTGAGTATTTTTTCCTTTTTTCAAAATCCTTTCGATGAAGTAGCCAATATGGCGCTAGTATATAAACCAATAAAATAACCAGTATGCCATTACAAGTAGACAGAAGGGAAACCCTGTAATTATTTTAAAAATAGTATTACATATCTCGTTCAGAATTGAAACAAATGAACATCCCATACGATTTTTTACTTCCAACGATTGAATTTTCCATCACAAAATGGGTTACCCTTAATCAACGGTATCGAAACCACGACTTAATCTCCATTTCATAGTTTTGGATACCGGTAGTTGGAGGTGTCAAGGACACTCATGAAAAGAATTATGAAGTCGTGAAATGTGAAATATCAGAGCATGTTAAGGACTCTGATATGCCGAAAGGGACTATTGTGAGTCTTGAAAACCCAAAAAGAAAAACTCCGAAATCTTGTCAACCATCCATCTCAGTGGGTTATGTGAACCGTTTGATCACTTCAAAGATTTTGTGATCATGAATTTTATAATGTTGGAGTCACGATGACTCAAAGGGAAAAACGCCGAAATCTCGTCAGTCGTTTGATTAAGAAAAGAAGGGATTAGATTATGAATTTTTGTGAACTGTTGATCTGGCTCCATTTAGGGGATTGCGACTTGCCGAAATGCCGAAATGTGAAAGGAATTTTGATTAGGCCCGTGGTCATAGCCAATGGGCATATGTAATAAGTGTGAGACCCAGTACTTGTAATCCAATGGTGCAGGTGAACTTGAATATGATCGGAGGATTATGAAATATTCGTACTCTGAGTTTAACCGGAAGGCCTTACCTAACCACTATCCTGTATCTGGATATTTTAGAAAAAAAAACTATAGGGGTTTATTTATATTTAAACTTTTCGTAGAGGAGTATAGACTAATACTCTACTTTTGCCTAAGTCCATTTAGTCATTTTCATCATGTGATTATGTGTATGGACTAATGCACGAGGCCTAGGCCATCAACCCCCAAATTCGTTTGTATTGTAAACATATGGTAATGGGTGATTTGTAGGGTCTAACACGTAAGGATTTGGTCATAAAGTCCCAAAGTCGTTTGTGTTGTTAAGACTGTGGTAATGGTTATAGGTACAAACAGATAGGAAACTAATTATAATTATAGGAATTGAAAATAAACATTGAAATGAAGACTAAACACTTATTGTCGATCAGAAAACTTTAAGTTGAATGGTAATGACAGTCGACGACAGTAAGGACTCTTGCAAACTTTCAGACTCAAGCTTTATAATAGAAAGCTTACTTTCTTGAATCTTAAACTATTCAAGGATATTCATACAAACAATTTTTTTTTCCAAATAGTTTTTGAGGTATATTACATATGGTATCAGAGAAAAAGCTACAACACTGGGCCTGAACAGGGCCACATTAGCTTCTTAGTATTTATTCCAATTTATGTAAAACCAATAAATCTTATGGTTACAAATAGAAATCCTTTTCTGTTTTTGTAAATTATGGTAGCTCAGGAGGATGAAAAAATCAGGATGGAAGGAAATCCATAGCAAGGACCTCCTGGAGATCCAAGACAGAACAGTGATGGAAGCTCACCCACGAATGTGTTGGAAACAATGAGGAATCTTATTGTTGAATTACAATTTTTCAAGGCTGACAATGAAAAATTGAAGAAAGCATAGCAGGAACAACAAGAGATAAATGAAGTCTTGCTGCATAGTATAGTAACCAAGAAAATACCAAAAGACGATAACCATGACGGAGAGGTCAGCAAAAGGACCTCTAAGAATTCTGGTCCGGAAACAGAAAAAGGAGATAGTTCGTCTGAAGGGACACCTTCAACTGAAGACAAAACTATACCAGACAGAAAAACAAAACAATTAGACCACCTTGAAGGAGAATTTAAAAAGATTAAACCACCTACCTTTGATGAAGAATCCAGGACAGGAGAAGAAGACGAGGCATGGTTGTTGGACATCAAAAAATTCTTCTAGATATACAACTATTCCAACAACATGAAGGTTAGAATAACCATCTACAATCTGAAGGGGAAGGCCAACATTTGGTGGCAGGACCTGAAATTGGCCAAGGGCCTAAAGGAGAAATAGTTGGAATGGTCCGAATTTAAGAAGTATTTCAAGAAACAATACCTTTCTAAAAGCTATTATGAAAGGAAGACGAAATAATTTTACAAGTTACAACTCAGATAGATGACAATGGAGGACCTTATAAATAAATTTCTGGAACTTCTAAGGTTCGTACCGTACATCCGGGAGGATAAGGTAAAAATCCAGCGATTCTTAAGTTGTTTACCACAGGCCTACCGGGACAGAATTGAGTTTGACAACCCCAAATCCTTGAGTGAGGTATTCAGGAAAGAACGAATGTGCTATGACCAGTATAAACAATGGGTAGAGTTTCCCAAGACCTGGAAGGATAAAAAACAAGATTGAATGAACTAGCGGAAGAAGGGATACCAATCAGCTCCTTATCGGAATGCAGCAAAATTTTTTCCAAGGAAGGATTTTCACTCCAATCATCCGAATACGCAAGGTAGTGGTAAACCGGTAAACCTGGGAATGAAGAAGTTTGGGGACAACTCCCATGATCCATTAAAGTGTTGGGAGTGTGGAGAGCCTCATCTAAGGAGGAATTGTCCACATTTAACTTCAACAAACAAAACTACTGTTCATAATCTACAGGAAGTCTCGACAGTAGGAGATGTGGGCAGAATCCTACATCGGATAAATGCAGCCATAGATGGTCGACAAGCTGACCACCAGTCCTCGGTGGTAGAAAGTAAAGGCAAAATCAATGACACTCGAATTTCTGTTTTAATTGACCCTAGAGCTACGTTAAGTTATATTACTCCTAATATAGTAGAGTTGAATAAACTTAAGAAACTGAAGCACGCAAAATCACGGCTGGTACAACTAGCAACATGTACTAAAAGGAAAGTAGTTGACTTTATTTCAGATTTTGAGTTTAACTTAGGTCGTCAAAAGATAAGGACCAATTTGAACATCTTACCACTAGGATCTTATGATATGATTATCAGGATGGATTGGTTGGAACAACAGAAAGAAGTACTAGACTGTTATACAAAGATACTTAGCTATAAAGATGATTTTGGCATTGTTAGAACAACCCAAGGCATACCAAAACCTATATCAGTCAGACAAGTTTCAGTGATGCAACTCAAGAAATGTATTAGAAAGGGATGTCAATTTTATTCCATCCAAGTGACGAATCTATTAGAAAAAGAAGATAAGCCAAAGTTAGAAGACTTTTCTGTCCTATGTGAATTCAGAGACATGTTGTGGATGGGATACCATAATTACCTCCTAGAAGGGAAATAGACTTCTCCATAGACCTACTACCTGGTTCAACCCCTATCTCAAAAGCACCTTACCGAATGAGTCTACCAGAACTGACAGAATTAAAAATCCAATTACAAGAATTGTTGGACAAAGAGTATATCAGACCGAGTGTTTCACCATGGGGGGCACTAGTCCTCTTTGTGAAAAAGAAAGACGGTACTCTAAGACTATGTATCGATTATAGACAACTAGAAAAAATGACCATTAAGAACAAATACCCCTTACCAAGGATAAATGATCTGTTCGATCAAGTTGGTGGGGCCAAGATCTTTTCAAAATTGGATTTACGATCCGGTTATCATCAAGTTAGGATAAAGGATGAGGAAATAAACAAAACAACTTTTTGAACAAGATATGGACACTACGAGTTTGTAGTCATACCTTTTGGACTCACTAATGTACCAACCACATTTATGTTCTTGATGAACAACATTTTCAGTTAGTACTTAGACAAGTTCGTAGTAGTATTTATCAATGATATTCTGGTCTATTCTAAAACAAAGGAGGAACAAGATGAACACTTAAGAATAGTTCTACAAACATTAAGGAAACACAAACTATACGCAAAATTCTACAAATGTGACTTTTATAAAAAAAAAATACAATATTTAGGACATGTCATTTCCTCAAAAGGTATTGTTGTAGACCCAGAAAAGATAAAAGCCATTATGGAATGGCCAGTACCTAAGGATGTGGCAGATATCCAATCATTCATGGGAATCACCAGATATTATCGCAGATTTATAGAAGGGTTTTCCAAGATAGCCTACCCTATCACGTCACTACAAAAGAAGGGAACCAAGTTTAACTGGTCGCAAAAGTGTCAAGACAACTTTAACAAGCTGAAAGAATTATTGACATCGACACCCATTTTGAAGGTAACAGACCCAGATAAAGACTTCAAAGTTTGTGTTGATGCAATTAAAGAGGGACTAGGTGGTGTCCTAACTCAGGAAGGGCACGTGATTTGTTACGAGTCCCGAAAATTAAAAGAACACGAGAGAAATTATGTCACTCATGACTTGGAATTGGCAGCAATAATACATGCCTTAAAAATGTGGCGACACTATATAATGGGCAGAAAATTCCTACTATTGAAGGATAATAGTGGGGTGAAATATCTGTTTAACCAACCAGATCTTAATGCAAGACAAGCAAGGTGGCTAGCCTTCTTGAGCGAATTTGACTTCGAGGTCAGACATATCAAGGGTAATGAAAATAAAGTAGTAGATGCTTTAAGTAGAAGATTCCATGGATTATTTGAGATAAACATCAGTAGGGTAGAAAGTGATCTGGAACAAAGAATAAGGATGATAGGTATTAACGACAGAAATTACACTAAGATAATGACAAAATTACAAAACAGTACCGCCAATTATGACAAAACAGATCTAAGCATCGAAAAGAAAGGACTATTATGACTTAAAAATAGACTTTACATACCAGATTCAATAGAATTGAAATCAACAATTTTGGACGAAGTGCATAAGAAACCGTATTCTGGCCATCTAGGTTACTAGAAAACGATAACAACACTTAGAAAACTATTTTTTTGGCCTAGTATGAAGGGTTAAACAATAGAATACTTGGCTAGGTGCCAAGATTGTCAACAGGTTAAGGCCAAGCACCAGCATCCAGCCAGCCTATTACAACCATTACCAGTACCAGAATGGAAATGGGAGATTATATCACTGGACTTTATAACAGGTTTGCCTAAAACTCAGAAACATAATGATTCTATCATGGTTGTAATCGATAAACTCAATAAGTCTGCACACTTTATTCTTGTAAAGTCTACTTTTAAAGATATAAACATTGCTGAAATATTCATGAAATAAATTTTTAGACTACATGGTATTCGTAAAATGGTGATTTTAGATAGAGACGTAAAATTTACATCCGCTTTTTGGAAGGAATTGTTTGCAGGGCTAAACACTAACTTGAATTTCAATACAATCTATCATCCACAAATGGATGGACAGACCAAAAGGACAAACCAAATCATAGAGGATATGCTTCACATGTACGTAAGAACAAAACCAAGCAAGTGCGAAGACTACTTGCACTTGGTAGAATTTTCATATAACAATGGGTACCAAACTTCGGTTAAGTTGAGCCCTTTCGAAATACTATATGGCAGAAAGTGTATGACTCCAATTAGCTGGGATAACCTAGCTGACAGACTCATGGTGGACTAGAGATGCTCCAAGAAATGGAGAACATGGTAAGAAAGGTACAACAAAACTTGAAAGAAGCACAGGACAGACAGAAGAGCTATGCAGATAAGAAAAGAAGACACTTGGAATTTCAAGTAGGAGACCATGTTTATTTGAAGGTCAAATCCCGAAAGAGCTCATTGAAGTTAGGGAATTGTGCCAAGCTGGCACCCAGGTTTTGTGGGCCCTTCGAGATACTAGCTCGAATTGGACCCATAGCATATCAACTTGCACTTCCAACTAATCTAAGAATTCATAATGTATTTCATGTTTTGTTATTGAAAAAGTATATTCATGACCCTACTCATAGGATTGATTGGAACTTGGTGCAGGTGGAACCCGAAGGTGAGTTCCATGTGGAACCCCTGTGCATTCTGGACCAGAGAGAAATAGTACTTCGGAACAGATCCATCGCTTAGGTAAAGGTGCAATGGAAGCACTTTAGTCCCGAGGAGGCCACTTGGGAGTTGGAGGGAGATTTGTGGAAATGTCATCCAATCCTGTTCCAGGAAAGGAACAAACACTGAGGACAGTGTTTTACTGAAGGGGGAAAGGATGTGAGATCCCAAAAAATAAAATATTTTGGAAAAATAAAAATTGTTGGAAATTTATTCCGTTTTTAGTAAATTCGAATTTGGAATTTTTTTTCCATTTATGGGAATTCTGAATTTCGGATTTGGTAATTGTAATTAATTATTTTGACTGTTGGGCAGAGACCTGATTTGACCCAACTAACTATCTGACTATGAAACTTGTATGGAAATAGAATATTTTATATTGATTGCAGGAGGACAAATGGAACAACCATGTTAAATTTAGCTGACCATGACTCCATTAGTGGGGAACATGTTGGAACTACCTCTGGGTTGATTATTACAAGTGGAAAATCAGTGATTTGGCCATTGGAAGCCCCTAAAAATCAGGGATTTAGAAAGCTGCGAAAATTCCCAAGGAAGGGAAAAGACCTTGGAAAATGATAAATAGCATATGAGAGGAGGCAGGATGTTGCCAAGTATGCTGGGAAAGGAGACTTTCGATTTACTTGATGCTATGAACACTACTTGAGTGTGAGGCAAGGGAAAACTGTTGGAGTTGTAGGACATTGCTGAAGAGAAGCTTTTCCATGTTCTCCCTCATGGATTCATGGTCAGGCTAGGAGGTGAATTAGGCAAGTAGTTTGACTACCCTGTTCTACGGTTGGGAGGAACGTGGTTGTTCCCTTTGTCTTTCAACGTATTATTTCAGATATGTTATTTCTGTCCCTTCTCTGGATGAATGTTAAATGGTTACATACTTGATAGAATGTATCTGTTAGAAATAATATTGAGGACGAAATATCGAATGCATCCTATTGCAAACTTAGGAATTGCTAGAATGTCTCTCTACTAGTTCAGAATGGATTATCTTTGTTGCGTCTCATTACTGTTATGAATACTAGTTCCTAAAAGTATACTAGCTGGAAGGATATGACTAGTCAATTCTTAAAGAAGATTTGTGCTGTGGTTTGGATTACTACTGTAGTAAGATAAAGTGTCGTAGTTGAAACCCCACAAGTAAATTGTGATGTAGATTTGAGTTTACCTACATATTGAATGCAAATGGAAAAATGCATAGTGTATAGATATATATATATGTATATTTAAAGTGTGAAAAATGGAGGGAAATTGGGTTTCGGTGATTACAAATGCCGAATACAAAAAACAAAAGACCATGCTATTTGCCGAATCTCGAAATGTGAAAAGGTTGTGGGCCCAAGACTTTGGGTTTCGGGGTTCAGGGTTTGGCAATTATAAATGCCAAACACCAACACACAACAACTCCCGAATCATGAAAATGTGAATGGAATATGGGCCCAATACTTCGGGGTTTCGGTGTTCAGAATTTTGGGGTTTATGAATACCCAACGCCACAAACAACAATTCTCGAATAGCGAAAAAAAACAAATGGAATGTGGGCCCAGTCCTTTTCAGGTTTCAGGGTTTACAAAATCCCAATGCAAAACACCGCACAACGTCAAGCGACGAATCGTGAAATCATGAAAAATGTGTGGGGCCTATCCAATATCGGGTTTCGACGTTTGGTAATGCTTGATGCATGAAAAACATACAATGATAATCGTCGAACCATGAATTCTATTAGGTTGTGGGGCCACATCGGGTTTCAGTGTTTGCAAGAATAAGAGAACTCCACGCAACTTGAACCAATAAACTCTGAATGCCAAAAAATGAAAACATGAACAAAGTTTACAAACTTAGTAAAATAAAACACAGAGTGACAAGTTCAATTCAAAAAAAATTTCTTGCAAGCTCTTGTCTCACCCTCTGTATGTGGATTACAATATGATTCAAGTATTTATAGGAACAAAACTTTCCCCTTCGACCTTAGGAAAATTAATCAGGGTAGTGATGGTATTCGGTGGCCTGCAAAGGCTAAGGCGGCCACCGCTTGACAGTGAACCCTCGCGTCTTTAAGGGTCAAGACGACCACTGATCTGTCATCATAAGGCGGTGAAATGATTAATCTTTGACATAAAGTATGGAAGTGACCTTATGAATACCACGAATTATTATAGACCATCTATAACATTTACACATCTTTATATCAACTGGTGTTTAATGAAAAGTTATAGGTTGAAATGTTGGAAAATTATTGGAGTGAATCTAATTAACATAGTTTAATTACCAGAGCTAATCACGAGAGGCACGAAGGCCCAAGGAAGAAGGGACATCCCGAAACTTGAAATATACCCCTGAGTAAATTCCTAACTATGTAAATAACAACACAATCACCTAAAAGTTCAAAAGGAAAGTCTTTAACACAAGTATAGTAGGTGAAAATTGAATTCATATACCATCATGCGATTTGGAGTCAACTGTAAACAAGATACACATATAGCTGACAATAGCCGAGTATTTTTTCCTTTTTTAAAAATCCTTTCGAGGAAGTAGCTAATATGGCGCTAGTATATTAAACCAATAAAGTAACCAGTATGCCATTACAAGTAGGTGGAAGGGAAACCCTGTAATTCTTTTAAAAATAGTATTACATATCTCATTAAGAATTGAAACAAATGAACATCCCATACGATGTTTTACTTTCGATGATAGAATTTTCCATCACAAAATGGGTTACCCTTAATCAACGGTACCGAAACCATGACTTAATCTCCATTTCGGAGTTTCGGATACCGACAGTTGGAGGTGTCAAGGACACTCATGACAAGAATGATGATGTCACGAAATGCGAAAGATCAGAGCATGTCAAGGACTCCAATATGTCGAAAGGGACTATTGTGAGTCTCGAAAACGCGAAAGGAAAAAATCGAAAATCCCGTCAACCGTCCATTTTAGTGGGTTATGTGAACCATTCGATCAGTTCAAAGATTTTTTTATCATGAATTTTATAATGTTGGAGTCACGATGACTCGAAGGGAAAAACGCCGAAATCCCATCAGTCGTTCGATTAAGAAAAGAATGGATCAAATTATGAAGTTTTGTGAACCATTGATCTCGCTCCATTTCGGGGATTGTGACTTGCTGAAATGCTGAAATGTCGAAATGTGAACGGCATTTTGATTAGGCCTGTGGTCATAGCCAGTGGGCATATGGAATAAGCGTGAGACCCAGTACTTGTAATCCAGTGTTGTAGGTGAACTTAAATATGATCGGAGGATTATGAAATATTCATACTCTGAGTTTAACCAGAAGGCCTTCCCTAACCACTATCCTGTATCTAGATATTTTAGAAAAAAAAACTATAGGGGTCTGTTTATATTTAAACTTTTCACAGAGGAGTATAGAGTAATACTCTACTTTTACCTAAGTTTGTTTGGTCATTTTCATCGTGTGATTATGTGTATGGACTAACGCATGAGGCCTAGGCCATCAACCCCCAAAGTCATTTGTATTGTAAACATATGGTAATGGGTTATTTGTAGTGTCTAACATGTAATGATTTGGCCATAAAGTCCCAAAGTTGTTTGTGTTGTTAATACTATGGTAATGGTTATAGGTACAAATAGATATGAAACTAATTATAATTATAGGAATTGAAAATAAACATTGAAATGAGGAATAAACACTTATCGTCGATCATAAAACTTTAAGTTAAATGGTAATGATAGTCGACGACAGTAAAGACTCTTGAAAACTTTCAGACTCAAGCTTTATAACAAAAAGCTTACTTGCTTGAATCTTGAACTATTCAAGTATATTTATACAAACAATTTTTATTTTTTTTCCAGACAGTTTTTGAGGTATATTACATGGATTATATGGTTAAAAAGGATTAAATTTCTCTATTATTGATTCACCCCTCCTCTCAGAATCCAACAATTGGTATTAGAGAAGATTCCTTCATAAATTAATTTAACCACTGAAAGGTAGATCATGGAGAGAAAAAACTTGCATAAAAATGGAATACCATAGTTCAATGGACAGAAATATGAATTTTGGAGCATAACGATGAAAACATATATACATGCACAAGGATTTGAAATTTGGTAATCAATTGTATATGGATACATAGCACCAACAGTTCCACCAACAAATGACAAAGCAATGAAACCCGGTCAGAATAATTCCAAAGCCAAAAATGCACTTCTGATTGGTCTTAGTGAAATGGTATTCACCAAAGTTTCACATTGTAAATCTTCTAAATATATTTGGGACAAACTTCAAAATATTTATGAAGGAGATTCAGAATTCAAAGCAGCAAGCCTTCAAACTTATAGAGATAAATTCAACTTAAGATGAAGGAAGATGAGAATATTGCAGCTTACTTTTTACGAGTTGATGAAATAGTATATGCAATCATAGGATTGGGAGAAGGAATTAAAGAATCTATAATTGTTCAAAAATTACTAAGATCTCTTCCTATGAGATTTGACCCCAAGATATCGGCACTAGAATAAAGACCAGACTAAATTCAATAAGCATGGACGAATTACATGGAATCTTCACAGTATATGAAATGATAATTGAACAGGAAAATCTAGATATAAAAGAAGAAGCCTTCAAAGCATCCAAAAAGTCAAAGCAAAAGGGAAGGAAAAAAGAAGAACATAGCAGCAACAATGACGTCTCGGAAGATGATGAAGAAGTGGCCAACATAATATTCTAAGTGTGAGTCAAATGTGTGGCCAAGGTCATAAAGTTACTTTCGATTCACAAAAGTGCAAGATAAGAAAAGAAGGTTCAGGAAAATTTATTGCTACAGTTGTGAGAACTTCAAGCAACATATATGTGTTAAGTGAAATTGGAAATGAAAAGTGTTGTCTAGGAAAGGAAGATGAAACTTGGCTATGGCACAAAAGAATGGGTCACATACATTTTATTAACCTTGTCAAAGTTAACAAAAGAGAAGTAGTCAGAGAAATTCTCCAGATCCCAAAACCAACCAACAGTTTATGCAAACACTGCCAACAAGGAAAGAAAACAAAGACCGGGTTCAAATCAAAGGAATATTCAATGACAAGACCACTGGAAATTTTGTATACTAATCTAGTTGAACAAACTACAAGAAAGGGATTAAAAGGTGATAAATACTTTATGTTATTAGTTGATGATTTCACAAGAATGACCGCAATTTTCTTTCTCAAGAATAAGTTAGAAGCTTTTGAAAACTTCAATATCTACAAGGAAATGGTTGAAAATGAAATGGATTCAAAAATCAAATGCTTGAGATCTGATAATGGAGGAGAGTTCACTTCAAAGGAATTTATGTACTACTACAGTAGTCATGGAATAAAAAGGAAATTCTTCGTTGCTAGGAAACCTCAACAGAATGGAGTTGTTGAAAGAAAGAATAGGACAATACAGGAAATGGCTCGAACAATTCTAATGGATTCAAATTGAAATATATTTTTTGGACACAGGCAATGCATACAAAAATTCACATTCAAAACATAGTAATGCTCAGAAATAACACTGACAAAATGCCTTATGAGCTATGGAAAGGAAGACCAACAAATGTAAATCACTTCTGAGTTTTTGGAAGCAAATGCTACATCAAAAGAGAAGATGGCAGAATGGGAAATTTTGACTCTTGTGTGGACAAAGGAGTACTTGTTGGTTACTCAAGTACAAGAAAAGCATACAAGTGTTACAACTTGAGATTGAACAAAGTGGTGGAAAGCATCAACATAACAATTGATGAAACATGTAGATGATAATTAAAGGAAGAATAAAATGAATCAATGGAATAAATTTATGAAGAAGAAACAAAAGATGAAAAAGAAGGGGAAGACGAAGAGGATCCGACAGAAACAGAAGAGAAATTTCAACAAGTAACTCCAAAAACACCTAGCAAACGAGTACAGAAGCATCATCCTTTAGATCAGATTATCGGGAACAAAGACGCAGGAGTTGAGACTAGAAGAAGAATTCATTCACCAGAAGAAACTCACCTAACACTCACATCTATGATTGAACCAACTTATTTTGAAGAGGCCAGCAAGGATGAATTTTAGAACAAGGCCATGGATGAAGAATTGGATCAAATAGAGAAAAATGACACTTGGGAATTGGTTCCAAGACCAAAGGATAAGAATGTGATCGACACAAAGTGGGTATACAGGAATAAATTGAATGAAGATGGACAGGTTACAAGGAAAAAAACTATATTGATATGTAAAGGATATGCACAGGTTGAAGGAATGGRATTTGAAGAGACATTTGCCCCAGTTTCTAGAATGGAAGCAATCCGATTTCTTTTAGCTTATGCATGATCCAAAAATATTAAAGTGTATYAGATGGATGTAAAATCATCTTTTCTGAATGGAGAACTTCAAGAAGAAGTCTACATTGAAGAACCATGGATGATTTTACAGGATAAATTTCGCTCATGGGCTAATTTTCCATGTTTTTCCCAAAAAAATGATTCGCTATTCTAAAAATGATTCACCCAAATTCTATAGGATAAAATTATTTTACCTTAAAAATCGCCAAAATTTTATACAAACTATATAAAATCCTTAGAAATTCGAATATTTTTATAAAAATATCGGAAACATTTCATAGTTGGCATATGAAAGACTAGTGATATTCGCCAAGGTTTATACATTTTAAGATAAATTTCCATCCTTAAAATCACCCCTGTGAAGAACTAGAAGGATTTTAGTTGTCAGAGAACGCAAATTATGTGTGTAAATTAAAAAAAGGCATGTATGGTCTAAAACATGACCCTAGAGCATGGTACTCTAGACTGGATAAATATCTACAACATGCATGGTTCAGAAAAGGAAGTGCAGACAACAACCTCTACATCAAGGTAAGTCAAGATAGTATTTTATTAATTGAAGCTTATGTTGATAATATTATTTTTGGTAGTGATGATGACAGGTCAAGACATAAATTTACAAAGGATATGCATAATGAATTTGAAATGTCATTACTTGGAGAACTATCCTTCTTTATAGGACTTCAGATACGTCAAAGAAACCAAGGAATTTTTATTTTTCAAACCAAGTATATCAAAGAAATGCTAAAGAGGTTCGGAATGAAATATTGCAAACCAGTTATCACTCCCATGCAAACCAATTTCAAGTTAAGCAAAGATGATGATTCAAAGTCTAAAGATCAGAGGAAATACAATTCAATGATTGGTAGCCTACTATATGTGATAGCATCTAGACCAGATGTAATGCAGGCAGTTGGACAGGTGGCATGATTTCAAGAAGCACCAAAGGAATCACATGTGTTAGAAGCGAAGAAGATTTTCAGATATCCCAAAGGAACAAAAGAGTTTGGATTATGGTATCCAAAAGGAAAGGATCTATCTCTTATTGCCTACAAATATGCAGATTGGGTAGGTTTTATTGATGATCGACCAAGCACTAGTAGAGCAACGTTCTACTTGGGTGAGTGTTTAATATCATGACTAAGCAAAAAAAAATCATCATTATCCCTATCTACAGTCGAGGTAGAGTATATCACAACAACAACATGTGGTACACAGGTTGTTTGGATGAAACAAACTCTGATAGAGATACAGGTTGAGAATTATGAGCCCATTCCAATCTATTGTAATAATACAAGTGCCATCAATATCTCAAAGAACCCGGTGATGCACTCCAAGACGAAGCAAATTCCAATCAAGTATCAATTTCTATGGGAACAAGTTGCAGAAAAAGATATCAGAGTTGAGTATGTGGGCACAAAAGAACAAGTGGCATACATCTTTACAAAACCACTTCCACAAGAATCCTTTGAGTATCTTCGCCAGAGACTCAGAGTTATTTATACTCCAAAATGAATGTTTTTGAATGGTCATCTTATATGTCTTAGATGTACACAAGGAAGCACCATAAAGAGGACAGTTTAGTTAGGGGGAGTAGCCCCGGATGGAAATATACATTTGTCATTGATGACAAAGGGGGAGATATTTATCAGATGCAGAGGAAAGAGGCATGATTCCAATGTGAGAAATGGCCACAGAGATGTAGAGGACAAAGGCATGGTTCCAGGGGGAGCATGAGTGATATGACTTCAGTATTACATGAAATGATTCCAGTATTTCATTAGAGTGTTTCCATCAATTCCAAAGGGGCATATTGTTGATTAAGGTTGGTTGTCATTGATGTCAACCCTTGAAGAAAGTCTGGTAGGGACTTTAGGTAGCACAAAGGTTTGGGTAATGGACCCAAGGCTATTTCATGTATAATGGTATGCGTTTTAATATATTTGAAGGTAATAATATTCTATATGGATAGTACATGTCATTCAATTTCCGGTGGTATGTGGAACATCACATAACTCCTCACGGTTAGAGAGTTATGGCCATGAGAAGTTGGAGAACCCAGGTTTGGATAATGGACCCAAGTTTGTTTGATGGATAATGGTATGAGTTTTGATATATTTGTAAGAAATACTATTCTATATTGATAGTACATGTCATTTCATTTCCAGTGGTATGTGGAATGTCACATAACTCCTAACGGTTTGAGAGTTATGGCCTTACTAAGTTGGAGGACCCTCATATGTTATCTAGAAGCCCCAAAAGGTCAAAGTAGTCAAAGTGGTTTAAGAGATTTTAGAAGGTAAATAATAAATTGAAGTCATGATTCTACTATAATTCAAAGTGAATATAAACTGAATTATTTAAATAATAAATTTAATGGAGAAAATAGAAGTGGGTTAACCCTAAAATAAGGAAAGTGGTCAAAGTGACCTAGAAGATGCTTCTAAGGAAGCTACTAGGAGAGTATAAATAAGAGGCAAGGCTCTCTAATTTTACATCAAAATTGATCATATTGAATATATATAGGTTATTGAGGTAACCAAAGGATATATAAGTCGAATTTCATAGGGAAGGTGAAGAAAAGAAGGTCGGAATTCAAGGGAGGATAAATTCTTTTGATGATGCTTTCTAAGGTATGTTATTTACAGGTCATCTCACCATTTCTGCAATAAAAATTTTTCTAGAATGATTCAGATCATGAAATTAATAGGACATTGAGGAAACATATCCAAGTATCTGTGGTAAAAATTTCAGCTTGTGATTCCTTGTATTTTTGGAGTTACACTTTGTGGAAAACAGGGTTTGTGGCTAGTCCTGAAACTAGTCTAAAACATGTGTTTTGGGTAAAAACATAATAAATTATTTATAAAAAATCCAAATTCAGTAAGACTAAATGTGTTGGTTAGAGTACATTCTTTAGTATTCTKTCTAAAATTTTCAGATCCATTAAACAAATATTCCGTGAAGGGAACACTCTACAAGGTCGCTCTCTAGAATATGCCAGAATTCAACAAGGTATGCCATTTTTTCTATAACTCCTTTTATGACAAGTTCCARGTAGTGACACCTGAAGGAATTGCATAAAAAAAACTGAAGAACATCATGTACTATTTTAAGATCTTTATTAATTACAGGTACATAGTTATGATTATTTCAAGTTAGGGTTGTTTACTAATCCTAAACTAGTCATGTGAGACTAAAGAAAAGTTTGATGAAAATGCTAGTCTCTTGTTGTGAAAGTTAAGGAAGGTTTGCAGGTATGTGATCATATACACCAGGTCTATTACAGAGTTACAAATCATATTTGGATGATGAAATTGATGAGGGCTTTCGGTTAAGTTACATGTTGGGTACATGATTGAGACAAGTAGTTGATGAGTTGGCACATACATGAGGTGTATAGTTGATGATGTTGGTACATATTGATGAGTCATAGTTTATTAGTAGTTGACACATGATTGGTACATACTTGGTACATGGTTGAATGCACTTGTTTATGGTACAGGTTGATTGCAGATTGTTTTTTACAGGTTGGTGCATGGTTGATGCACTTGTTTATGGTACAAGTTGATTAAAGGTTGAGGTACAGGTTGATGCATGGTTTAGGTTTATTGGTATAGGTTTACAATGGCATATCTCACAGTGATAGTGTGATAGTGGTTCTGTCATTCTACTTCTACTTAAGGGTGGCTGGACAGGGCAAGGACATGTGGTTGTAGTCTGAGAACATAGGTGGTTGTAGCCTCCTTCTGGTTGTAGCCAAAGAATAGCGGAGTTGGATCTTCCCTCGAGTTGTAGCCTGAGAAACAAGGGGGTTGGAGCCTCCTTCCAGTTGCAGCTGGAAAACAAAGGAAGTTGGTGCTTCCAATGAATTCAATTCTTCAAGACATATAAGAAAAATCATTTTGTGGTTTTCTCCCACTTTGGATTTCCATGTAAAACACTGTTGTACTGTTTTACTGGGTATGATTGTTCATTTGTTCATTTCTTATTTACTCTACATTTATGGGATGATAATGCTACATTGATATAACACTTGGATTATATGGTTAAAAAGGATTAAATTGCTCTATTACTGATTCACCGCCCCCTCTCCGTAATCCAATAGTGTGCAATGGACTAAGCTTTGAGAAATGTTTTTAGTGAGTGCTAAAGTCTAGTCCTACCAGTGCATGCCAGTTTTAGTTTTGGATGTGCACCAGAAATAAATAAGATGTGCACTTGAATCAAGAGAGGAATTTTTGAGAAATATCCCCAAATGATTATTATGAGGAGCACAAGGGAATGTGGTGAAGACAAAAATGAGCTAGTGAGGTAGTTAAGATTGCCCCGATTCCAAAGACGAAACATGGAATGTAGGAAGGTGGAAGAAGCATGTGATACTCTTATTCAATAGAGAGAATGGAGCAGAAGTGATTGGTTAGGAGATGATGGATATAACTATATTATCCCCTTTACCAGAAAGGGAGGTGTGTCTGGTCAGCAAATAGAAATGCACTAGCACAAAATTTAAGATGACAACTGAGATTGGTCATTATGATATGGATGGAGTCATATTGAAGAGGGGGTCTAATGTTAATAATCTATCGAAGAAGTACCAGGATATGATAGGGAAACCAAGTTTGGTCTGGTCTCCCATCCAACTATGGCTAGAAAATCAATACATGATCTATCCTATAAGTCGTTTGGAGGAAGTGGAGGTTAATATAGAAGGGGTGACGACGAAGGTGGACTTTGAGGTCATAAAGATTATAGATGACTCTAATACATACCATACATTTCTTGGCATTAAATAGGATTTTGACAACAACATGGTTCTCAATTTGAAAAAGAGGCACATGTCATTTGAAATAAACACCCTATGTGTGATCACACCTCTTGATCCTAATGAAGGGGATAGATACAATGAGCCAATGGATTAAGATGAACGAATATGTATTATTGAGAAAATCTATAATATCACAGGGCAAAGATATGGATACATCAATCCCAACATAGTAGGAGAGTTAGGTTCATAGAGCATGAAGTCCTATGATATCAACTCTGAAGATGTCATGGAAAGATGGAAGAAAATGTTGTATGAGGTCTCTACTCATAGGTGTTTGAGTTTAACTAAAATACTACAATGGATTTGAACAGGGACACTAAAGGAATTCCTAGTTCATATGGATAATTTTTTCCCATTATAAAGAAGGATTCAAGCCACAGATGTCATGGTTCGGGGAATAATGACATGGTGGTGGGTGACACATTGCATAAATATCCAGGATTTGGAATAGGTAGTTGAGTTGATAAAAGTACGGTTCAATCCCATCGTCGAATTTGAATGGGCCAATTGGTACAATGGAACTGGATATCCCCAGGAACACATTTCCTTTTGCGAACGATGTTGGAATTCCAAGAATATTCCTCAAACCCAATGTGTCCACCAGTTCATTCATACTATGGATATGGTTCCTAGGAGCTGGTATATTCAGGAGGAAATATGAAGGAAGACAGTAGAATGGATCCTTGTAAGATCAACATTTTTCTCAATTTTTTTCTTCAAAACAAAATATTTATCTCAAAGGGAGGCACTTGACATAATTAAGAACTTTATATTTCATTGTCAGCCAAAGAAATCCACCCCAAAGGAGGTCTTCTGCTGCCATTAGCCAATAGAAAATATGAAAGAGGCCGTCTAGTGTTGGAAGGTTGAGGTGGATGAAATTGATGACAATGATCCTCAAGGGATACAAAAAAATGAATCCGAGGGGGAACACACACTAAAGGGAAAGGAGGAATGCATGGTTTTTCCAGATTATGATTGTCCAATTAAGAGAAAGAAAGATAATATTGGCACAAAATAAGAACCTAAAATGGATATTATCGAAGATTATTGGGACGAAGAGATTGCGACCCAAGTCTTTGACCTACTCAAGGAATATGAGGACTTGTTTCCCCACAACTTCCAAAAAATGAAGGGAATCATAGGGTCATTGGGGGATATGAAAATTCAACGCAATCTAGATTCCAAGCCAATCAAAATTCAGCCTTATTAATTAAACCCCAAGTATAAGGAAAAAGTGCACAAATAATTGGATCAGATGTTGGATGATGGAATTATTGTTCCAGTGGAGGATTCCAATTGGATTAGTCTTATGGTTGTGTAACCTAAGAGATTCGGTGATATTCAAATATGTGTAGATGTTATAAGTCTCAATGTATCCTCCATCCATGAGCCTTTCCTTGCCCCTTTCACAAATGAAGTGGTGGAAAAGGTTGGAGGCCGAAAATCCTACCCTTTTAGAAATGGATTTTCAGGGTATCATCCGGTTTGGATCGTAGAGGAGAATCAAACCAAACCAAATTTGCCATGGAATGGGGGTATTTTTCATACAGTTTGATGCCTTTTGGCTTAAATAATTCCCCTATAGTATTCTCTCGAATAATGGTCGCGACCTTAAAGGAATTGATCCACAAGTTTCTTGAAGTTTATTTGGATGATTGGATAGTGTTCAACTTATTGAGGTAACACATGCAAGCCTTTTGGTTGATGCTAGATTTATGGCATCAGCTCCATATTTCATTAAATTTGAAAAAATGCATATTCTATACACCCTTTGGTACATTGTTGGGGCACATCATTTGCAAGGATGGATTTTTGGTCGACCAAGATAAAATTGTTACCATATTGGACATGGTATCCCCCACCTCAGTGTGGGAGTTGCATGCCACATTGCGTCATAAAAGATGTTACTAATGGTTTATTTATAATTACTCCAAAAATTCCACCCCATTGGATAAGTTTTTGTGAAATGATACTAAGTACATTTGGACAAATTCTAGGATTCCTTCGATAATCTCAAAGAGAAACTACTCATTGTGCATATTCTCATTTTTCTTGACCAGTCTAAGATCTTTCTTTTTCATGGATATGCCTCATCCATCACACTGGGAATAGTTCTTGTGTAGCCTAGAGAAGGAAATTTTGACCATCTAATATGTTTTCCAGTCGCAAACTTTCTAATGCACAGAAGAATTATACAACCAATGAGTGTGAGGGCTTCACCATGGTATATGCCTTACATGAATTCCTCCATTAATTATTGGAAAACCCCTTCAAATTATTTATAGACCATTCCACACTCAAGTATTTGGTAAAGAAAATGGTATTAAGAAGAATAATATGGCGTTGGTTGTCACTTTTCTAGGAGTTTGAGTTTGAAGTTGTTGTCAAGTTGGGAAAATACAATGTTGGACCAGATCATTTGTCACGACTTGAGATTGGAGATGATAGCCAGAGCCTAGATGATGAAATACAATATGTGAAACTCTTTCGAGTTGAAGCAGTCACCGATCAATTGGATGATATTGCCAAATTTCTCCTATCAGGACAGGCTCCAACACGATATACATGTTGATGATTAAAATCGCAGTGGAGTTTTTCCAGCAAAGTGTTGCTAAGCCCTATTATTATTAAAGCTAAATAATAATAGTAGGTGGGACCCCATAGTAGATTGGAGATCAAGTCTAGTGCTTATATGATGTCGCGCTACTATTCGACATTGCTTACATGGTGATAAAATTTTGTTTTATTGGCGATGAATAAGGAATGTTATCTGGTTTTTCTGCTGCTCTAGGTTCACGTTTTATTTCACAATGACCTATGTTATCCTTGTTATCACTACTATATGTTATTGGATCTATTACTAAGAGACCTAGACAATAAACATGTTAGAAATGGCATAGACAAGAAATTGGAAGAAAAACAAAAGGCAATATAAAAGAAAAAGGAAGAAACTAAAGAATGATATATACTATACTACATGCATTGATTTTTTATGAGTCATTGCTATCCCACTGTGTATGATATGGATAATTTTGGGTTCCACACTCAGAGATAGTCATAGATTTTTAAGCACAACTTTGTTGCAATTCAATTATTTGTTTTATGAAGCCATGCATGTTGTTTCTGCCTCATTGTGTTGGATGGATAGCCCAACATTTTGAATATTTAGAGTCACGTTGAATTGATTTTGTACAATCACAAAATTACACTTGTGTCGATTGAATTATTTTGTGTTTCCACAGCATGGCATGAGTTGGATTGGTGGCTATTGTATGATTGTTTAAATGATGAGTCATGGTTTTACAATTCAATTCTATATTTTTGGGTTGGATGTCCACTATATGTGTTTAACAAATATCGTGCATTTTAAATGACAAGCCCGATTGCAGTGACAATATGAATTCATTGTAAATTTTGAAACACGATTTTTGAGTGTATTTTTTGATTGACGTAATGTGTAGGAAGTGGTTTATCTAGGTGGATATCAGTGGCCACCCACCTTTCCCAACTGGCTGAAAACAGTTTTCAGGCAATTTTGGCAATTTACTACTTTTAGTAGTTTTAACATCCGGGGCCATTTTGAGGGCCTAAAAGAAGGTTTTTCGGGATAAAGATTCTCAATGATATCTAAAGGAATGATTGATACCAAAAAATGAATCTCCTCGACAATACCTTTCCAACATGCTATCATATGCCTAAAACGAGGATCGTATGCAAAAATTACGACCCCGAGAAGTTGATGTACTAACTGGGCCCACATGACTTTTGGCACTTCATATCCTAGGGTTATGTTTTTAGATGTCTATGGTTTTTGGCATTCCTATTTATTGTAAAAAGGCCTTCAAAGCCTCATTATAATCATATTCTTGCGAATGCGAGTAGCCGTCACATCTCTTCTCAGAGATAAGCTGCCACCATTCTAGTGAGTCTTTCACTCTGTATTTTTACAGTCTCTGTACATTTCTTTCATTAATACAAATCATATATTACTGTATATATGTGTTTATGGTTTCATCTCTGATACATTTTTTTTATATTATTGAATATCTGCGATATCTCTATGCATTTCTTTATTACATCTCCACTCTTATTTCGTGTCGAAAATAATCTGGATCAGTGGTTGATTCTGATGGTTAACAAAGTGGAAATGGTTACTATTATACATTTGAGAATTGTTATAAGATGAAAATTAGATAAACATAAATCCCTTATAGATTGTGTGGAATGCATACTATCTTTTGATGGCACTGTGTTAGATATTTGACTATGAACAATGAACTAACTAATACATAGTGATTGTTATTGGGTCACAATGATCGTTTGGTTGGTGCATCTCATTTTAACAGAATGAATATATAGATTACTTGATTAATTTGGTGAATACTACACTCTCTCATTTCCCATCATTATTTCATTTTTCACTAATTACAACCCCATCGCCTTTCCACATTCATTTTTCACTCCTTGTTCTAAAATTGATTATAGTCAAGAAAAAATCCGTGTTGAAGCAGTTGGTAGTAACAGTGTCTTGGTTGAATTATAGTGATGTTTTCTTTGATCTGCAATTGATTGTTGTTGTATTTGATCAGTAATCGTATTCCCCCCCNATCATATCATGTTTCACTCAATACAAACCCCTCACATATCCCAGGACCCTTTATTCACCCCCCTGCTCATTGATAAACATTATAACAACTTGTATGGATTGGATTGCATGAGTCTGATACATTTCTGAGCCAAATCTATTTCAGATTTTTAAGAGTTGTCATGTATTTTTATTTAAAAGACTATTTTCTAATCAATCATGCATGCAAGAATGATTTTTTTCAGCCAAGGTAGCCATGGCCGAGGAAAGAAAGGGAGAGGTAATTGGAATAGAGGCCCAAGAAGGCCCAGGTTCTCCATACATTTTGATGTTGATTTACAAGATCTTGTCTAGTTGTTTCAGGCCAGATTTTTCAATTGCATTGGGCAAGGAGTGGTCCAACCCAGGCCCAAAAGGCCTCCTTTCATAGTTTCACAAGTCCCTGGTATCCCTATGCCTCCTCACATCTCATTGCAGCCCGAGGTTATTGAAAATGATGGATGGCAAGTGATTGTCCACCCGACAGTCTCCCAAGATCATGGCTAGCCTAATTTATCCCCAACTGCTCCTCCACCTATTAACCCCATTGTCCAAGTTTCTCCCCACTCACCAGTGCAGTCCTCTCATTCTAGCAAAAGGTTGAAAACCAAGGCCCACCATGCCCTTGACAAAGGAAAATCCACTGCTGCCCCTTCCTCACCCTCCAATGGCTCTGATAAATCCCTGTCTTCCTGAATGCATTTGAGGGATGATTGTTCCCACATGATCAGTGAGATTAGGCCTAAGGGCTCGGCGCAGCCAAAGGAAAAATTAGGAAAATCAAAGGGTGACAACAACAATCAAGGAAAGGTTGCATTGCATTGTGGGAAATATGGTTTTTGAGTTTTTATTTTTATCTATTGTTGATGACAATTGACTTCGGAAAAATTTGGACAAAATGTTTTATTTTTGGTTACATGAGTAATATTTTTTGAAAATAATTTCAAATATCATGAGCTAAATTGTCAAATGTGAATATTTGGATGGGAGTCACAAGGAGGTGTGTTTTTCTTAACTAAATAGTTATGTTATGTTTGTTATGAGCTAAAGGGAGTCACAAGGGGTCCCACCTACTAGTTATTATTTATTTATAACCCTTATTATGATTATTACTTTCCCCCCTAACTAAAGTTGGTTAGGTATTTCAATTAACTTAACTAATGAGTTGGGTCAACTACTTCAACCGATTCTAAATTGTTTAAAAGAAAAAGGAAAGGGAGGAACAAGAGGAGGATAGAAGCATAAGGATATTGAGGTTTTCTCTTTGAGTTTATGTTGAGATAGTTCAATTTTCATTCATTCATTTATTCATCACAAGCCTAAATCTCTTTTATGATAGAAGGGTCTTATTGTAGACAACAATATTCAGGGCTGAATTACATCATTCAAACACTTGTTTTTCAGAGGTGTTGATCTATCTTTGATAGTCTATGTAGACTTGTCTGTTTGTGAATTAGTTTTCATGACTGACAAAGGCTATTGTGTAGAGTTGAGTGGGCAGCAGTGTGTGGCAAGCTGATCCATATTTTAGAGTTCAATTTTGTCTTTCTGTAAGAGGTCCTTTTGTATGTTCCATAGTGGATGTCTAAGTTTGACTTTGGTCCAAAATTTCTACATGAGATTTTGTAAATAAAATGACTCTTTGGTGAATTTGAATGAAATAAATGATTTCTTTATGTCTCATCTATATTGATTATCATCTTAGTGACTTTACTTCTATCTTTAAGTTCATTTCAGAAAATGATATGTTCAGAAAATTACATAAAAAATAAATTTCCAGCAAGCTTTTTTTATTGATAAAAGACTAGCCTAAGCACTCGTAATTAATACTTCTAAGTTAGGATGTTATTTTTGTTGGCTATAAAAATAGGGTGATATTCCCATTTACTTTGATTTATCCAAGAAGTGTCTGAAAATGATTGAGTAAGATCATTTCATATTTTTTCCTCAACATTTATTTGGTGACCATACTAGGGAGATCTTCTATATCTCTTTGGTTAATTTTATTACTTGATTTTCATTGATACATCATTCTTTCTAACATTGATTCTTTGACTGTTTTATTCTTAATGATTTTTCCTATTGCAAGGAAGCCCAATATTTATCCCGATCTTCAAGATTAGATCAACATTGCTTTGAATCTGTTTAACACCATCTTAGACACTGCCAACACCCATACTGAGCTTATCCATTCTTGGGCAGCAATTGAAAGAGACATTAGTGCTCAAGAAGAATTGGAAGCTAGACGTAGACAACCTAGAAATCAACAGTGATCTTTTTGTTTCTTCAAGTTTTGGCCTTCTTTCATGTCCTTAGATTCTTGTGCTTCTAGAAGAAGAAGAGGCTTGTCACCTGAAATCAATCCTATTGCTGAAATAGGAAGGAGAAACATTGTGTTATCTTCCCAACAAAGTGCTCTAAGGAGGAATTTATCTGATTCATCCAATTCGTCTTTCTTTCCCTCATCTATCATCCAAATGATGGAATCTAGTGGTGGCTCTGGTGGCACTAGAAGTACTCCATCCTCCCAATCTTCATCGTCATCAGTGATTGGTAGCTTATATAGCCACCATATTCCTATCCAATCTACCACAAACACCACCAAAGTCATTAAAAAGTATGGGCTTTTTCAGTTTGAAGAATACACCACAACCACACTATGGCATGTGTCCTCTCCTCTTAAGCTATCACCTACTACTCATCCACTTCCGAAGTTTAAAGATCACCTGCCTAAGTTTTCAGGAAATAACATTGTCGATACAAACGAACACTTGGTGGCATTTTCTAATGCTTGTCATAACATAGAGTCCAATGACAATGACACTTTCATGCGCTTGTTCGTCAATTCCTTAGAAGGAAAGGCTGCGATAGACTTCTTTGACCTTTGTCCTAATATTTTGTCTACTTGGGAGGAGTTAATCTATTGGTTCCAATCCACTTATGGGCAATCTAAAATCACCACCGAGAAGTTAAGAGAATACAATAATGTCACCTATAAGGATGGTGATACCATCAAGTCTTTCAACTTGCATTTCACCAAGTTATACAATCAAATTCCCTAAGTTATCCACCCTCAGAACCAAGCTTCTTTCATGCATTCCTACAATGCATTGCCTTCCCCCTACCATCATAGGCTTGAGGAAAAATCCATTTATAATCTTGGTTCCTCTCTACATGCTTGTTCAGAGTATGAAGAACATCTTGAAAGAACCAGTCTTCCCCAGGGAGAATCGATTAGACAGACAGACATTTCCACTCTCCTATAGCTAGTACAAGATATGAACAATCGTATGATATAGTTTGAGCGAAAGGGTACTATCTGCCCTCTCACCCCTAGAGCTTCATCCTCTTTTGTGTTGGTTGTGGAGCCTAATTATCGTCCTGATTCAGAGGTCCTTTCTTTCAGTCGTGTTTATACCCCATGAAGAATTTACACCCCAGAAGTATGTACATTCTTCCACGTGGGGGAGTGCAAAGGGGGGTTACCCACTTTGCGGGGTCCGGGGGGGCTATCCCCCCAGCTGGGGGGTTAGGAGGAAAGCGGGACCCTGAAGGAAAAATTGCCTTGTAAAATTATATTGTAATTTCATTGTAAATCTAGATCGTTCATTATAAGGTCGCAGATCTAACGGTAGAAATTATGTTAGGGTTTTTTTCCCTAGAAGGCAACCCTTTGTTATGAGGGAAATGTATTGTGGCAATGCATTATGGAAAATATTGTATTATGAGATAGGAGTCTGTGAGAGAAAGAAGAGGAAGTTACAATGGGTTTGCTATAGGTTGTATCCCTTCATTTGTTGGATAATAATAAAAGAAGGACTGGGCAATTTCTCTTGTGGATGTAGCCCACAATGGGTGAACCACGTAAATCTCTGTCTCTATTGTATTGTGTATCTTCTGTGTTTTGTTTCTGCATTTGTTTTATTTTATTGCTTCAGGGTCTTGTTTTTCTAACATTCTGCACCCCCCTTTAGGAATCCGATTAAAAATATTTTTCAGCCTAAGGCTATCTTGCCTCAAAGTTGGTGTAACATTTGTGAGGAACACCATGAAGAAGCCACATGTGAGGTAAAGAAGAGTGCCAGAGATAAGATCTTTGGTAAAATACCAGAAGCTACTATCACTATCCTAGATTTTGTAGAACCAGAGGATGTCATGGTCATCAATACTAGGAACAAATCCTATTCTCCCAAGGGCAAATTTGATCCTCCCCGCAGTTCTTTTGGCCCAAGCTCATCCTCAACCGCTGCTACTCTCTAGGTTCCTAAGGTTCTTGAGAGTCAAGGGATCACTCCTCCTCTCCCCTCTTCCAAATACAATATCTTGGATTAGTTGTTCAACATCAAAGAAGATGCAACCCTTCTATACATGGTTGTCATCCTTTAACAACAAATGCATCTGAAACAATTCATGGAATGAAAAGCTTTCATTGCAACCAATATTTCCGAAGAGGTAAACAAAGAGGATTATTCTGTAAATAAAGTAGGTGTACATAACTTTATATATCCTGTAAAAACTCTCCCTTTTTATATTTCTGTAAAGATTATGGATAATATTTCCCATTGTTGCCTCATTGATGGTCGTTCGAGCCCAAGCATGATGTCAAAGATTATTATGGAAGAGATAGGCTTGTCTTGTACAAATAAAAACGCTAGAATCATGTTCTCCTATAATAATCTACAAAAAATGACCATAGGTGAGATTAAGGATGTAACCTTGGTTTTATGCGCTCATCCTGAGATAAGGACAACCCTCAACATTCAGGTAATTGATATGCCTGTGAAAAATTACTCAATTATCTTCGGAAGAGAATGGAAAGCCTTAATAGGTGCATACCTCTCACTCAATGGGACACATTTATCCACTCCTTGGAATGGTAAGAACATTATAGTCCTTAGAGAGGGAAGAATTTCACCCTACATAGAGAGTGTTCCGCAATCTAGCGTAAACTATAGTGAAGAGGACCTAGGAGTGAATTCCATCTTTGTTGAAGAGGATAATATTAATTTGGAAAGAATCGATTTAGATGATGATATGTGGCACATGCACTTTGATGGTTCACGCTCTAATGAAGGTAATGGGGCTGGCATTATCTTGGTTTCCCCTACAGGAAGAACTCATAATCTGTCTTAGAGGTTAGAGTTTGCTTGTACTAACAATGTCGCTAAGTTCGAAGATTTATTATTAGGCATTGAAAATGCCCTTAATATTGGTTGTGGTCACCTTTCAGTTTTCATATATTCTGAGCTTGTTGTGAACTCGATACGAAAGGTGTGCGCTCCTAGAAATAAGTTAATGGAATGGTACTCCCAAATTATTTGGGTTATTATCTTGAACCTTTTATCCTTCAACATCACTCATGTTAAGAGGGAGTTGAATTGAATGGTTGGTCAGTTAGCTATCTTTGCAGCTTCTCTTAAACAACAACTTTTACCTCACAGGCCTGACTGTTCCTTTCAATCTCTATATCATTCGTATATCCCTAACAATGTAGAATCTTGGCAGGCCCTCCCTAATAATGAGAGAAATTGTTCTTTCATTCAAGATGAAACTTTTAAGACTGAGGAGATTATATCCCTAGAGAACAATAAAATTCCAGAGGGTTTGACTCCTCTTGAGAGTTTGTTTTCATCGAGTGATGTAGGCAATAAAGAAAAAAAGAAATAAGAGGAGTTACGAAAGAAGGTCATTGAAACCATCCCCCTGAACATTAGGACACCTGAATCTTCAACAAATGTTAAAATAAATGTCAAATGTTCTGATAAAGAAGAGATGAGCTCCGTCGGGATACTCAGTGGATCTGAATTTATTTTTTCTTGGTCTTATGAGGATATTTGTGGTTTTGATCCTAGCCTTGTTCAACATACTATGAAACCAGCTAGGCAAAAACAAGAACTTGTTAACTTTGCACTGGAAGCACCCTTTCAAAAGGAGTTGGAGAATTTCTTAAAGGCTGGGATTATTTTTTCAGTCCACCTTGGATGGGTTTCCAATTGGGTACCTGCTTCAAAGGCCATAGATCATATTAGAACCTGCATTCATCTTTGCACCTTCAGTCAGGATATTATGAGAAATCCTTTTCCTCCTCTCAGTATGGAAATGGTTCTGCAACAGGTTGTAGAGTCACAGTTGATACCCTTACTTGACAGTTTGTTTAATTGCAAGAAAACCAAGGTAAAAGGGGAAGATGCTCACAAAACCACTCTTATCATTTATTGGGGTACCATGTCTTACCAATGTCAACTTTCTAGATTACTTTATATAGGTACCACTTTTAAAAGACCTATCACGTGACTCTCAATGAATTGGTCAATCTCCATATCTATATTGATGATCTAATTGTGTGCGTCAAGGGGATGATAATTACCTCAGAATTCCAAGTGTTGGGTCCTTTCCAAACTGCTTTTGTCTTAGACACTAGCTCTTACATTTTGAAGGATTTACAGAAGCAATTATTTTCCTACAACACTAACAGTCCTCGCTTGAAATATTGTGAGGGACAAGCATGAAAAGTTATAATGCTGATTGGATTTTATGTAGATTAGTATCTTAGCTCTGCTTTCATTTCTTCGCTATTTTCTTTTCTGCTTTACAGTATTTTAATTTATGTTTTTTGTTTCAAATTGTTTCTTGCCACTTCTTTATTTTTGTCTATTATTGCTGTTGTTTTAATTTTTGCATTTTTACTTCTATCATGATTTTGTTTCCTATCATCTTTTAGTTAACTTGGTCAAGATAGGATGTTGGATTGATTCTTCGACAGTGATACTCCTATAAAGCATTATTAGTCAATGAAAATCAAGCTACATAGCTATTATGATGTCTCCTCTGAAGGACCCTTGAAATTGTTATATATTTCCACTGCTGTCTTGTAAAGAATTGGTTATCTCTCACTTCTTCTTGCCATTTATTCATCCATTGAGATTTTAATAGCAAGTCTAATTTTACTTTTCCTTACATTGAGAGTAGATTCCATTCAAATGATTATGCATACAGTGAAAATAACCCTTCATACTTAACCCTTTTCATGAATTATTCCCAAATTCTTGGTCATCTTTCCATTAATTCTGCTCAGTTCCCCCTGTTGCATAATCTTCCTGGTTATATCTTCTTGGCTTGTTCTTCTTGGTCTATGAAACCAAGAGTTTTGAGTTCTAAATCTATTGAAAACATATTTCCTTGTGGAGTCACCAGTTTGTTGACGATTAAAATTGCAACGGAGTTTTGCCCACAAAGTCTTGCTAAATCCTATTATTATTAAATCTAAATAATACTAGTAGGTGGGACCCCCTTGTAGATTGGAGATCAGGTCTGGTGCTTATATGATGTCGCACTACTGTTCGACACTGATTACATGGTGATATAATTTTGTTTTATTGGTGATGGATAAAGCATGTTCTATGGTTTTTCTTCTGCTCTAGGTTCAAGTTTTATTTCACAACGACCTATGTTATCCTTGTTATCAAAGCTATCTGTTATTGGATCTATTACTAAGAGACCTACCCAATAAACATGTTAGCAATGACATACACAAGAAATTGGAAAAGAAACAAAAGGAAATATAAAATAAAAGGTAAGAAACTAAAGAATGCTATATACTATACTACATGCATCAATTTTTGATGAGTCATTGCTATCCTAACTATTAAGTTAATAACTATGCGATTTTTTTTGAGTTATATAGTTGATATGCATGGTGATTATGTTATGGAGTAAGTTGATGTGGATCACACTATTGCTGATGATTAAAACATGGTTTATTGGATTATGTAGTTGATATGTAATATGATCAAGTTGGAAATGGAAGGTATGATGTGGATGGCGCATTTGGCAAGTAATAGATGTAGATTCCAATGCATGGTTTAAATTAATGGTGTTAATGAAAATCTTATTGGCATGTACTAAGGAGTAAATAAACTGTGGGTGGAGGTGACATGCATTTATTGCACGCCACCCTTACTCCTTTCGTTGGCCGCCACCCTAGTTGGGCTATTATTCAACCCTGTTGCTGGGTTATGCTCCGATCTCTTAGCAGAGAGGAACCGCTCCGCCAACTCACGTTTTAAGGTGTTCGATTACAGGTATGTATTTTTTTTTCCATTCATGAGTCTGCTCTGGTTATGAAATGATTATTGTCTCGGGTGTATTGGTTTTCTCTTTCCATAAGTATTGCAACTGTGTAAAATTGTGATTTTGGAATATGAAGTATTGATGGTTTTGTCTGCAATAACATTGGAATCATAGTGTTATTGGTCATCCCGGGTGTTAGCAGTCATAAGTTCACTCTGTTATATTTATTGGTTTAGTTGGAGAGTTTTTGTTTGGTCTTGGGTGGTTGGATGTCCTCACACATTCGTATCGCTATATCTAGTCTTTGGTTTTTTGGCTTTTAATGTTTGGAAGCACTCTGTTTCACTGCGTCTTGTTCTGATGCAGGAGCATCACCAACATCAAGCAAGCATGGGGCAAGCACCAATACATTTTAGACACATGATAAATTTCTTAAAAACTTTTGAAGATAGATGTGCCAAATGTAAATGTAACAGTTAAGGAGAGGCGTACATATAGATTGTGATCATACCTTGAGCGACCCGCTCTCATTTGAAGGACTAAGAAGGCATTTATGTTAGTGGGTAGATTTGAATTATCTGATTAGACAGTTTTAGGAGTGGAGGGAAAACAGATATAGACACCCTCATTGTATGATTGTAAGATAGAGGTGAAGAACGATTCCAGAAAAGAGCATACAGAGCTCGAACAGAGAAACTATAATTGAAAAACACCCATGTATAGAGATTAAGATAATAGAAGAAGTCTTAATTCAGATTCATGGCATTGTAGTTGTTTCTTGTATGTGTATGTTGAATGGTATGTTCATAATTTTACTCTTTCTGTTATACATTTTCTTTCTATGTTGTGTATGGATGATTTCTTGTTAAATGTTTGAAGTCTGAGAGAGAAAGAGTTAGGAAATGAGTTTCAATTGTTTCTCTATCTGAGCGAGGGTTCCTGCAAGGAGTGCAGTTGAATTGTCCACAAGGAGTGCGCTGACAAAAGGGTTCAGAGGTATTGTCTTTGAAGGCTCAGATAAGTTAGTTCTTGTTCTCATTTCCTCAAAGATGCAGTTAGGCACAGGAGTCATGAAATGTGTGCACAGACCAAGCGTGAATCTAGGGTTGGAAACCTGAGAACCTATTGAAGGACTGTTGCTGCAAGGAGTCCGCAGGGTCGAAGGTGGTCAACACAGGAATGATTGAAGGTTTTCCTCAAGGAGTGCGTGTAGGAGTTTCTTGAAAGACTCGAAGTCGTGGAACCCTCAGAAGGATTCAAACCTACAAAGTCGTCGAAGGGAAGAGACGAATGGTCAAAATTCTTCATAGAAGAATTGCGAAATCCTACCAACCATCCAATCTGATAGAGAAGCAAGGAGGTTACGATTGTTTCCAGAGTTTCAAGCTCAGGAAATTGTGAGTCATTGGATCCTCACCTAGTTACCCGTCAGCAGTAGGATCTGACTGGAGTTGCACAAGGGTTAACCTCTCGCAGGCAAAGTGAAGGTCCCGAAAGGCATTGAGATATCAGATATTCAAAATTCGGGATATCGGAAGTCTAGAGTAAGGAGATTGGGTCACTTCATAGTGAAAACCCCGATCTTGATCTGGATCGTCCATCTGTTGGGACACATGGCGAAGATCAAGCACCCATCAGTATTTTGGCTACCAGGGTTTTAAGTTGACAGAGAAACTGCGACATTAGGGAATCACAAGTCACGAAATCTCGAGACTTAATCAAGATCATTCATTAGGTGAGATAGGTGGTGACGATCAAGAGCCGTCGACACTTTGCATGTTGGATTTTCAGGGTTCAGGAGGACAGGAGGACATCAACATTTGACTTCACGAAATTGTGAATGATCAAGGACCGTCCATTGGTTGGGACACGCGGTGGATATCAGAAACCATCGACATTTCAAGATTTGACATTTCACGAATCTTGAAGACAAGAAGCAAACACATTTCAGAACTGCGAAGTCTGAAACCCTGATAAGGTGGAAAGCTTCGGCGTGGGGCTAACTGACATCATTTCAGCATATAGGAGGTCGAGAATCAGAACTTCAGGAGTTTCGATGGAAAGAACCCATAAGAATTTTAGTTCCTGAAAACCGTGAAGCAACGAGGACAGTCCATCTCTAGGGGATGCATGGCAACAACCTAGGTCTCTGAAGGAAAATCCTGAAAGGGAAACCATTTCGGGAAATTGGGATTCGGAGGATCATGAATCTTGAGGACAAAGGGTCCATGCATTTCGGCATTCGAAAGCCTGAAATCGCGAAAGACTTCGGACTACGATCATATGGAATAATGGTCACATGGACCAAAAGGTAGCCACGGGGACTAACCACTGTTGAAGTCATTTTGGAATTTTGAGATATCGGAGATTGGGGGATCAAGAAGACTGAGTTTCTCGACAACGGGAATCGTGAAACCCTGAAACCCAAAATTTCTGTCTAGGAGAGATCGGGTATGTGCAGAGGCCGTGGCAGAGGAAAAGGAAGGACCTGTGAATAGGGTTTTTAATAGAGATTCTGGTGAGGAATCGAAAGAGCCACTTCATCTCGGAGGTGAAGTTAGAATGATCCGTTAAGACCGGGAGGTCAGCGCTGAGGCTTTGCCGAGGCAGAGGTGACGTCTGTGTCAAGTTTGGTATCAGAGCACAGAAAGGGTTCATTGCTTTCTGTAGCAAGGAAAAGGAAGATTCACCATGCCACTAAGAAGAAGGGACATGCAAACACCCGATCCACGAGAGGAAAGGGAAATACCAAGAAGAAGAGGTAGGCAGATGCCTGACCCATCCATGGTAAGAGAAATGTGTGATTTACATGCCAGACTTGAGGACATGGAGACAACACAGAGACACACAGTCGGTATTGGGGATCTTAGTGATTCCGAAAGTGAAAATGAAGTTGAACATGAAGAAGAAGAAGTTTCAGCGGAAGATGCCGCAAATGAATGCTTGATTAGAGTTGTCACAAGGATGGGTGCCAGGGAAAAAATGGACATCCCAGTTTATGAGGGAAACCTGGATGCTGAAGAGATTCTAGATTGGATTAGAGCTCTGGACACTTATTTAGAATATGAAGATGTCGAGGAAGACAAGAAGGTCAGACATGTCATCACAAGGTTGAAAGGACATGCAGCATTGTGGTGGGATGAACTACAAGTTGACAAACGCTACAAAGGTAAGCAAAAAATCAAGAGTTGGGATAGGATGATCACAAATATGAAGGGAAAATTCATCCCCAGATATTTCCAGATTACTCTGTTTTGAAGAATGCAAAATTTGAGACAGAAGTTGATGACAGTGAAGGAATATACTGAAGAATTCTATAGGCTGAACATCAGGGCAAGTCAACGGGAAAGCGATGATGAAAAGGTTTCCAGGTACATGAATGGCCTAAGATACGACATTCAAGATGAGATGAGCATGGTAACCATCCGAATGGTGGAAGATGCTTATCAAATGGCTCTAAAAGTTGAAGAGAAGTTGAACCGTAAATAAGGTCAGAGAGGTGTTGGTTGTGGAGCCTGATTATCTTCCTAATTCAGAGGTCCTTGCTTTCAACCGTGTTTATACCCCATGAAGTATTTACACCCCAGAAGTATGCACACTCTTCCACGCGGGGGAGTGCAGAGGGGGGGTACCCCCTCTATGGGGTCCGGGGGGGCTATCCCCTCGGTTGAGGGATCTGGGGGCAAGCAGGCCCCCAGCGGGGGTTTGGGGGTGTAGCCCCCAAAGAAAAAATTGCCTTGTAAAAGTATATTGTAATTTCATTGTAAATATGGACCGTTCATTATAAAGTCGCAGATCTAACGGTAGAGATTATGTTAGGGTTTTTTTCCCTAGAAGGCAACCCTCTTTTATGAGGGAAATGTATCATGGCTATAGTCGATGGTGAATATTGTATTCTGAGAGAGGAGACTGTGAGAGAAAGAAGAGGAAGTTACATCGGGTTTTGTTGTAGGTTGTATCCCTTCATTTTGTTGGATAATAATAAAGGAAGGACCTGGCAATTTCTCTGGTGGATGTAGCCCACACTGGGTGAACCACGTAAATCTGTCTCTCTCTTGTATTCTGTGTCTTCTGTGTTTTGTTTCTGCATTTCTTTTATTTTATTGCTCCGCGGTCCTGTTTTTCTAACAACTGGTATCAGAGCGTAAGGTAACTCACAGGAAAAGAGGGTTCCTGGTTCGAGTGGGAGCAATGTCAGAAGATGGAAAGTTTAGGGTTGAGAAATTTAACGCCCAAAACTACCAGTTATGGAAGATGCAGATGGAAGACTATTTATATCAGAAGGATCTATTCCTACCATTGAGTGGAGTAGCAAAGAAGCCAGCGGCCATGAAGGACGAAGAATGGGAGATTCTTGAAAGAAAGGCTCTAGGAACGATATGGCTGAGCCTGGAAGCGTCGGTGGCTTTCAATATTTCGAAAGAAAAGACAACGAAGGGTTTGATGGACGCATTGGCCAAATTGTATGAAAAACCCTCAGCGTCAAATAAGGTATTTCTGATGAAGAGATTATTTAATATGAAGATGTCAGAAGGTGGGTCTGTTGCATATCATTTAAATGAATTTAATATGGTTACTAATCAACTAAGTTCTATAAAAGTGGAATTTGATGATGAGGTTAGGGCTCTTCTAATCTTGTGCTCATTGCCAGAAAGCTGGAATGGCTTGTTCATGGTTGTAAGTAACTCTGTCTCTGGTTCAAATACTTTAAAATTTGATGATGTTGTTGGTGTTATCCTTAGTGAGGAAATGCGATGGAAAAGCACAGGTGAGACATCAGGAAATACGTTGAACATGGAGAACAAGGAAAGACAAAAGGATAGAGGAAAGGGCTCAGGAAACCGTGGAAATTCTAGGAAGGGCATATCCAAATGTAGACTTGGAAAGATAAAGTGTTGGAATTGTGGGAAGAAAGGACATCTAAAGAAAGACTGCAGAGCTCCAAAGAAACAAAGAGATGGACAGTAGGAGAGAAATTAGGAAGCAAATGTAACAGGTGATGTGTTACAAGATGGTTTGATTCTTTCTGTAGATAATATTTATGAGTCTTGGGTAGTAGATTCAGGAGCTTCATTTCATGCCACACCCCATAGGAAAAATTTTCTAGATTATGTTCAAGGTGATTTTGGAAAGGTTCATTTGGGTGATGATAAACCATGCAAAATTGTTGGAATGGGAAAGGTAAAAATAAAGCAACAAAATGGAAACCAATGGTTGTTGAAAGAGCTAAAACATGTTCCAGATTTAAGTAAAAATCTGATTTCAACAGGGTAGTTGGCAAGTAAAGTTTTTATATCCATATTTACAGATAAGATGTGGAAGGTCATCAAAGGATCATTAGTGATAGAGAAAGGGGAGAAGGTAGGTACATTGTATTTATGTACTGGTAATACTGACTCTTCTATATCTTTAGCTTCTACAGGAGTGGATACAACACTATGGCATCATAGGTTGGGACACATGAGTGAGAAGGGTATGCAGATCCTTCACAAAAGAAA
>ML783689.1:773898-797555 GCA_009831015.1 Picea engelmannii
AGTGAAACCTGAAGTAAGTAACATTGTACTTCTCATGAGTGGGAAGGAACTCCTTAATGAGGTCAAGAAGAAGGAGGAACCACAATTCATTGTGGTCAGGAAGCCAATGATTGTTTTAACCAGCACAAGGATAGATGATTTACCAGAAGAGGTTCAGGAACTGCTGGAAGAGTTCGCTGACATAGTAGTGGATGAACTACCTCGTTCGTTGCCACCAATCAGAAGTGTGAGTCATCATATTGATCTCATAGTTGGAGCTAGTTTACCAAACAAAGCAGCGTACAGATTAATGCCATAGGAGAATGAAGAGGTCAAAAGACAAGTCCAGGATTTTTTGGATAAAGGGTTGGTTAGAGAAAGCTTGAGTCCATGTGTTGTTCCGACAGTACTCAGTCCTAAGAAAGATGGAGGCTGGAGGATGTGTACTGATTCAAGGGAAATCAACAAGATAACCATCAGGTACAGATTTCCATTGCCAAGGATGGATGATCTGATGGATTGCTTAAGTGGAGCAATTTTTTTTTCGAAGATTGATTTGAAAAGTGGATATCACCAGATTCGTATGAGGGAAGGTGATGAATGGAAAACAACCTTCAAGACTAACGAAGGGTTGTATGAATGGCTTGTTATGACATTTGGTTTAACAAACACTCCCAGTACCTTCATGAGGTTGATGAACAAAGTCCTGAAGGGATTCATCGGAAAATTTGTCATTGTGTATCTGGATGATATACTGATCTTCAGTAAAACAAAGGCAGAGCATCTAAAACACTTAGCTACAGTGATGAAGAGATTATAGCAAGAGAAGCTGCTAATAAACATGAAGAAATCCTCATTCATGAAGACATAACTCATCTATTTGGGTTTTGTTGTTTCTGCAGATAAATTGAGGATGGATCCAGATAAGGTGGAGGTGATCAAGAATTGGCGATCACCGAAGAGCATATTTGAGGTGAGAATTTTTCACGGATTGGCTAGTTTCTACCGGAAGTTCATCAGGAATTTCAGTGGAATTAGTGCACCAGTGATGGACACAGTGAAGAAAAGACAAAAATCTTTTCACTGGAAAGAAGAGGCTGAGAAGAATTTTAATCTGTTGAAGAGGAAAATCACGGAACAACCAATTTTGGTGTTTCCTGATTTCCAAAAGACATTTCAAGTGAAATGCGATGCAAGTGGATTTGCAATAGGGGCAGTCTTGATTCAAGAAGATAGGAAAATATCATACTTCAGCGAGAAGCTGAATGAAGCGAGGGTGAAGTACTCCACATATGACAAGGAGTTCTATGCTATCGTTCAGGCATTGAAGAAGTGGAGACACTATTTGATTTCGAAGGAGTTTGTCTTATACAGTGACAATCATGCACTGTAGTTTGTGACTCAACAGGAAAAGTTGAATCAAATACATGTAAAATGGGTTGAATACATGCAAAACTTTTGTAATTAGCCATATTTCTGAAACTGCTAACAAGGTTGATGATGCTTTGAGCAGGAAATGTTTGTTGTTGCAGGAGTTCAGAGTTAAAACACTAGGTTTTGATGACCTCGGGGACATGTACAGAGATGATCCAGATTTTAAGAAGGCATATGAAGCAACTGAGAATCCAATTCTCAGAGATAGAAGCCAATGGACAGAATACATGATCCAAGAAGGATTGTTGTTTAAAGGTAATCAAATTTGTATTCCAAAATGCTCCATGAGGGAGAATTTTCTGAAGGAGAAAGATAATGGAGGATTGGCCGAACATTTCAGTCATGACAAGACATTCGAAAAACTAAATGAGTCATATTTTTGGCCGGGAATGCGAGCAAATGTCAAGAGATTCGTGGACAGATGCAGAATTTTCCAGCATTCGAAAGGAAAGAGATAGAATACAGGATTTTATCAACCATTGCCAATACCTGAGAGGCCGTGGGATGCAGTCAACATGGATTTCATATTGGGGTTTCCATGAACACAAAGAGGGTTTGACTCAATCTTTGTGGTGGTGGATAGATTTTCCAAAATGGCATACTTTATTCCATGTCAAAAAACTAGTGACGCAACTCACATTGTGAATCTGTTTTTCAAAGAAGTCATTCGACTTCATGACTTACCAAGGAGCATATTTTCGGATTGAGACACTAAGTTCGTGGGACACTTTTGGAGAACCTTATGGAAAAATCTAGGAACAAATTTATCATTCAATTCATCTTATCATCCTCATACGAATGGACAGACAGAGGTGGTAAACAGGAGTTTAGGAGACTTGCTGAGGAGGTTGGTGACAGAACGCCACAGCCAGTGGGACAACATATTACCACAGGCAGAGTTTGCTTATAATGACTCAGTTAACAGAAGCACAGGAGAAAGTCCATTTCAAATTGTTTATGGCATGCAGCTGAGAGGAATTTTTGAGCTGAGGGATTCAGAACAGATTGCGACTAGGAGCGCTAGTGCAGAAGATTTCGCAGAGGCGATGAAAGAACTTCACAACCAGGTGAAGGAACGTTTACAGAACTCAAGCCAGGAGTATAAGCGAAGAGCAGATCAACACAGGAGACAACTTCAGTTTGAGGTTGGTGATTTGATTCTGGCACATCTGAGAAAGGAAAGGTTCCTGAAGGGAACATATAACAAACTGAAGATGAAGAAGATCGGGCCATGTAAGATCTTGAAGAAATTTGGTGCAAATGCTTATGAGATTGAATTACCCGATGGGATCGGAATTTCTCTGATATTCAATGTTTCAGATTTGTACCCATACAAAACTAAGGAAGTAGGAACAAGTGATGAAAAACTAGAGGTCCAGTGGACAAAGCAGATGCCTGTTGCAGAGAAGCCACAGATGGAAAGCATACTAGACAAAAAAATTAGCAAGAAGACCAGAAGAAAACAATACTTTGAATACTTGGTCAAGTGGAAAGGACATCCAATTGAAGATGCCAGCTGGGAGAATGAAGCAGAGATTCAGAAGCATGGACAGACCGTGTGAGAGCTCATGGACAGGAGCCCATGAAAATTTTTCAAGGGAGGGAGTATGATGCAGGAGGATCGCCAACGTCCAGCGAGTGTGGGGCAAGCACCAATACATTTTAGACACATGATAAATAGCTTAAAAACTTTTGAAGATAGATACACCAAACGTAAATGTAACAGTTAAGGAGAGGCATACATATAGATTGTGATCAGACCTTGAGCGACCCACTCTCGTCTAAAGGACTAAGAAGGCATTTATGTTAGTAGGTAGCTTTGAATTCTCTGATTAGACAGTTTTAGGAGTGGAGGGAAAACGGATATAGACACCCTCATTGTATGATTGTAAGATAGAGGTGAAGAACAATTCCAGAAAAGAGCATATAGAGCTGGAATAGAGAAACTATAATTGAAAAACACCCATGTACAAAGATTAATTTAATAGAAGAAGTCTTAATTCAGATTCATGGCGTTGTAGTTGTTTCTTGTATGTGTATGTTGAATGGTATGTTCATAATTTTACTCTTTTTGTTATACAGTTGCTTTCTATGTTGTGTATGGATGATTTATTGTTAAATGTTTGAAGTCTAAGAGAGAAAGAGTTAGGAAATGAGTTTCAATTGTTTCTCTATCTGAGCGAGGGTTCCTGCAAGGAGTGCAGTTGAATTGTCTGCAAGGAGTGCATTGACAAAAGGGTTCAGAGGTCTTGTCTCTGAAGGCTTAGATAAGTTAGTTCTTGTTCTCATTTCCTCAAAGGTGTAGTTAGGCACAAGAGTCATGAAATGTGTGCACAGACCAAGCGTGAATCTAGGGTTGGAAACCCAATAACCTATTGAAGGATTGTTGTTGCAAGGAGTGCGCGGGGTCGAAGGTGTTCAACACCGGAATGCTTGAAGGTTTGTCGCAAGGAGTGCATTCATGAGTTTCTTGAAGGACTCGAAGTCATGGAACCCTCAGAATGATTCAAACCTACAAAGTCGTCGAAGGGAAGAGACGAATGGTCAAAATTCTTCGTAGAAGAATTGTGAAATCCTACCAGCCATCCGATATGATAGAGAAGCAAGGAGGTTACGGCTATTTCCAAAGTTTCAAGATCAGGAGATTGTGAGTCATTGGATCCTCACCTAGTTACCTGTCAGCTATAGGATCTGACTAGAGTTGCACGAGGTTTAACCTCTCATAGGCAGAGTGAAGGTCTCGAAAGGCATCAGGATATTAGAACTTTAGAATTCGGGATATCGGAAGTCTAGAGGACAGAAGATTGGGTCACTTCATAGTGACAACCCCGATCTTGATCTGGACCGTCCATCTATTGGGACACGTGGCAGAGATAAAGCACCCATTGGTATTTCAGCTACCGGGGTTTTAAGTTGACAAAAAAACTGTGACATCAGGGAATCGCAAGTCACAAAATCCTGAGACTAAATCAGGATTGTCCATCAGGTGAGACAGGTGGTGACGATCAAGAGCCATCGGCACTTTGCATGTCAGATTTTTGGGGTTTAGGAGGACAGGAGGACATTGGCATTTGACTTCACGAAATCACGAATGATTGAAGACCGTCCATCGATTGGGACACGTGGTGGAGATCAGAAACCATCGGCATTTCGGGATTTGGCATTTCACGAATCCTGAAAATAGGAAGCACACACATTTCAGAACTATGAAGTTTGAAACCCCGATAAGGTGGAAAGCTCCAGCATGGGGCCGACTAAAGTCATTTTAGCATATAGGAGGTCAGGAATCGGAACTTCGGGAGTTCCGAGGGAAAGAACCCATAAGAATTTTAGTTCCCAAAAATCGCAAAGCGACGAGGACCATCCATATCTAGGGGACGCGTGGAAACAACCTAGGTCTTCGAAGGAAAATATCGAAAGGGAAAACATTTCAGGAAATTGGGATTCGGAGGATCGGGAATCTTGAGGACAAAGGGTCCATGCATTTCATCATTTGAAAGCCCGAAATCACAAAAGACTTAGAACTATGATCATATGGAATAGTGGTCACATGGACCAAAAGGTAGCCACGGGGACTAACCACTGTTGAAGCCATTTCGACATTTTGGGATATTAGAGATTGGGGGATCGAGAAGACTGAGGTTCTCGACAATAGGAATCGTGAAACCCTGAAACCCAAAATTTATGTCGAGGAGAGATCGAGTATGCGCAGAGGCTGTGGCAGAGGAAAAGGAAGGACCTGTGAATAGGGTTTTTTATAGAGATTCTAGTGAGGAATCGAAAGAGCCACTTCGGCTTGGAGGTGAATTTAGAATGATCCGTTAAGACCGGGAGGTCAGCACAGAGGCTTTGTCAAGGGAAAGGTGACGTCTGCGTCATGTTCACTTGAGAATTGGTTTGTTTCCACCAATAAAAGTCGCACAATGGGTTATTTTGTTCTTTCTTGGCCTTGTCTTCACTTCAGCATTGTGGTTATTTGACTGGAAAGCCACGAGGGTTATACCCTGCATGTGCTAAGTATCATTACCAGGCCGATTGGAGCCTCACTCCTCTGTTATATCCCTCCTATCGTGGGATTTGTCACATGTCCACGAATAAGTTGTGGTTCTCTCTGTCTATGCAATGTTGGTCTTGGGGGTTTTCACCATTGAAAGGAGTTGGCTCTATATTTTCCTATGTTGGTCACAGAGAAAAACATTAACTCTACAGGTCTGAGGGTTGATAGAAAAGATCGGCATGGTCTGTCGGGTTTTCTAGTTGGTTATTGTTGGATGGTTGTGTATTGTCGACAAAATTGGGTATAGACTTGCCTAGTTGGTCATGTGACAATCGTGATGGTTTTGGTATCTAGTCACTGCCTGTGTTATTACAATGGATAACCCTGCATTGTTAATTGGATAATTCACAATACACAATCAATTTCCTTGTGTTTGATAATCCAGTATTCTTTTAATTGAGAAGGTCACAACCTCGCTTCGTGTCGATGCATGGGTATGTGTGGATTCCACAACATGTTGGGTTGGTTATTGATTGTTACGACAGTCCAAGTATAGGCTCGACATTGAATTGGTTTATTGAATATTGGGGTTGATACACAGTCACTGTCTTTTGCATTGAATATTATTGGGATGTTTAAATCGACATTGGTTACAATTGTTTAATGATGTTCATGCATAAGGAATGTGTGGTGTTCCTACACCACAAATAAATGGTCACTATAACTATGAGTATTTTTTGGGCCAAATGATTATGGAAACTAGAATGATTGTAGAAAATCCATCCACTATATGCACTATGGTTATTTGATGGCATCATTAGGGATGAGCCCGAGTTTTACACAACATGGTTGATTGTAGTTCAATTAATTTGTAAAAATCCTATAGTAAGTTGATAGCTCGGCATGACGTGTTGAGTTAATACTATGACTGTGTGTTTAGAACTGTAAAATGAAAATGTTGGATCGTGTTTTTTTGGGTGGCTTCCCACTATGTATTATATGGATAATTTTGGGTTCCACACTCAGAGATAGTCACAGAGTTTTAAGCACAACTTTGTTGCAATTTGATTATTTGTTTTATTAAGTCAGGCATGTTGTTGTTGCCTCGTTGTGTTGGATGGATAGCCCAACATTTTGATTATTTAGAGTCACATTGAATTGAGTTTGTACAGTCACATAATTACACTTGCGTTGATTGAATCATTTTGTGTTTCCACAACATGGCATGAGTTGGATTGGTGGTTGTTGTCTGATTGTTTAAATGACGAGTCAGGGTTTTACAATTCAAGTCTAGATTTTTGGGTTGGCTGTCCACTATATATGTTTAACGAATATGATGAATTTTAAATGATAGGCCTAGTTGCAGTGGCAGTATGACTTGATTGTAAATTTTGAAACATGATTTTTGAGTGTATTTTTTGATTGAAGTAATGTGTGGGTAGTGGTTGATATTGATGGTTGACAAAGTGGAAATGGTTACTATTATACATTTGAGAATTGTTATAATATGAAAATTGGATAAACATAACTCCCTTGCAGATTATGTGAAATGCATATTGTCTTGTGATGGAACTGTGTTAGATATTTGACTATGAACAATGAACTAACTAATACACAATGATTGTTATTGGGTCACAATGATCGTTTGGTTGGTGCATCTCATTTTAACAAAATGACTATATAGATTACTTGATTAATTTTGTGAACAATACCCACTCTCATTTCCCATCATTATTTCATTTTTCTCTAATTAAAACCACATCGCCTTCCCACATTCATTTTTCATTCCCTGTTCTAAAATTGATTATAGTCAAGAAAAATTATGTGTTGAAGCAGTTGGCAGTAACAGTGTCTTGGTTGAATTACATTTATGTTTTCTTTGGTTTGCAGTTGATTGTTGTTGTCTTTGAACAATAATCCTATTTACCCTCCTCATCATATCATGTTTCTTTCAATATAGACCCCTCACATATCGCCGGACCCTTTATTCACCCCCCTTCTCATTAATAAACAATATAACAATTTGTATGGATTGGTTTGCATGAGTCTAATACATTGCTAATCCAAATCTATTTCATATTTTTAGGAGTTTTCATGTATGGTTATTTAAAATACTATTTGCTAATCAATCATGCATGCAGGAATGAGTTTTTTAGCCTAGGTAGCCATGGCCAAGAAAACAAAGGGAGAGGTAATTGGAATAAAGGCCCAAGAAGGCCCAGGTTCTCCATACATTTTGATGTTGATTCACAAGAGCTTGGCTAGTTGTTTCAGGCCAGATGTTTCAATTGGATTGGAAAAGGAGTGTTCCAACCTAGGCTTGAAATGCCTCCTTTCCAAGTTCCGCAATCACCTGGTATCCCTGTGCCTCCTCATGTCTCATTGCAACCCAAGGTTCCTGGAAATGATGGATGGAAAGAGATTGTCCACCTGACAGTCTCCCAAAATCATGGCTGGCCTAATTTATCTGTACCTGCTCGTCCACCTATTAAACCCATTGTCCAAGTTTCTCCCCACTCACCAGTGAAGTCCTCTCATGCTAGAAAAAGGTTGAAAACCGAGGCCCACCATGCCCTTGACAAAGGAAAAGCCATTGTTTCCCCTTCCTCACCCTCCAATGGCTCTGACAAATCTGTGTCTTCCCAGATGCATTTGAGGGATGATTGTTCCCATGTGATCAGTGAGATTAGGCCTAAGGGATTGGTGCAGCCAAAGGTAAATTCAAGAAAATCAAAGGGTGACAACAACAATCAAGGAAAGGTTGCATCGCAAAGTAGGAAATATGGTTTTTGAGTTTTTATTTTTATCTATTGTTGATTACAGTTGACCTCATAAAACTTTGGACATGTTTTATTTTTTGTTACATGAGTAATATTTTTTGAAAATAATTTCAAATATCATGAGCTAAATTGTCAAATGTGAATATGTGTATGGGAGTCAAAAGGAGGTGTGTTTTTCTTAACTAAATAGTTATGTTATGATTGTTATGAGATAAAGGGAGTCACAAGGGGTCGCACCTACTAGTTATTATTTATTTATAACCCTTATTATGATTATTACTTTCTCCTCTAACTAAAGTTGTTTGAGTCTTTTAATTAACTTAACTAATGAGTTGGTTCAACTACTTCAACCAATTCTAAATTGCTTAAAAGAAAAAGGAAAGGGAGGAATAAGAGGAGGATAGAAGCAGAATCATACTGAGGTTTTCTGTTTGAGTTTATGTTGAGATAATTCAGTTTTCATTCATTAATTTATTCATCACAAGCCTATTTCTCTTTTATGATAGCAGGGTCTTATTCTAGACAACAATATTCAGGGATGAATTACATCATTCAGACACTTGTTTTTTAGAGGTGTTGATCTATCTTTGATAATCTGTGTAGAATTGTTTGTTTGTGAATTATTTTTCATGACTGACAAAGGATATTGTGCAAAGTCGAGTGGGAAGCAATGTGTGGCAAGATGATCCAACTTTTGGAGTTTAGTTTTGGTTTTCTGTCAGAGTTCCTTTTGTATGTTCCATCGGGGATGTCTAAGTTTGACTTTGGTCCAAAATTTTATGCATGAGATTTTGCAAAGAAAATGACTCTTTGGTGAATTTGAATGAAATAAAGGATTTATTTATGTCTCATTAGTATTGATTATCATATTAGTGACTTTACTTCTATCTTTACGTTCATTTTAGCAATTGATATGTTCAGAAAATTACATAAAAAGTAAATTTCCAGCAAGCTTTTTTTATTGATAAAAGACTATCCTAAGCACTCGTAATTAATACTTGTGAGTTAGGATGTTATTTTTGTTGGCTATAAAAATAGGGTGATATTCCAATTTACTTTTATTTATCCAAGTAGAGTCTAAAAATTCTTGAGTAATATCATTTAATATATTTTCCTCAACAATACACAAGCTCAACATCATCAACTGGTAACCAGTAGTGCATATTATCAGTTGATCACCAGGAAATTGTATAAGTTGGGAGTGGATGGCATATTGTGAAGGTGTGCATTAGAGAATGAGTGAGACCCCATTCTATATGAAGCACATGAGGGTATTGTAAGAGGACACAATGTAGGTAAGGATATAGTGTGAAAAATTCTGTGTGAAATAATTTGGTGGCCCTTACTCTTTGCAGATGCCAAATAATATTTTAAATGTTGTGATGTCTATCAATGGATTAGAACTCCATATCAATGGGATATTATTCCATTGTTTCCAGTCACAGTACTAGAGACATTTGAAAAATCGGAAATAGATTTTTTGGGTCCGATTAACCCTCCTACATGTCAAACCATTGCATGATAGATTATTACCACTACATAATATCTAATGATATGGGACAAAGCCATGCCCATTAAATATTGTACAACAAAAGAAATGACATGATTCATTTTTGAGAATGTAATTACTAGATTCATCTATTCAAGGGTGTTTATGAGTGACCAGGGCTCACACTATCTAAAAAATACAATTAAGAAACTCACTCAAGAATTCATGATCCATCACTAGAAGAGAACTCCCTATCATCCTCAAGATAACGGTATGGTTGAAGCTTTTAATAAAATTTTAGAGCATGCTTTAAACAAATTTTCTAATGTGTAGCATGACAATTGGGATCAGTGCATCCATGTGGTATTATGGGCATATTGAACGATGTGCAAAAAGATAATGAAGTGCACACCATTCATATTGGTCTATGGTAAAGAAGTAGGCATGCTCCTATAATTTGTTATTCCTTTCCTCCATGTTTCTCTAGAGACCCAGATGATAGATGAATAGTCCCTTCAACAAAATTTGGATGATCTCATCGAGCTATAAGAGGATTGCATGATGGTTGTATTAAAAAAAGTGGTAAAAAATAAGAGACAAAATGCATGACATGATCACCACATCACCCAAAAAACCATACATCCTATATCTTTAGTCTTTTTATATGATAATAAATATTTACAACACCCTCGCAAGCTACGTATTCGTTGTTCGGGTCCTTTCCATTTGGCGTACATTAGTGTATTGGATGTCACCAACTTGGATACATTATAGGAAAAATTGCTCAAAGAATGTATTAATGACAATAGGTTGAAAGTATACTACAACCAGTAGGGGTCAAATTCTATTTAGCTCCCCATCCTATCCTTGAAGTTATGTAGAGTAGGGTTAGCGTAGGATATACAATAGGTACACGAGTACATAGTTGACATAATTTTCTTCTCTAGAAACATAGTGTACACTCTAGTCACATAGGAGGATTGTTCAGAATGAACATTTTTTCACAACTCCTAGATTTCGAATTCAGGTCAAAGTTATGGCCTTCATTCAAAGTAATAGCTCTAGAATGGGATTCACACGGGACTGGGTTGAACTACCTGCCTCTACATTTCACTGAAGCATCAAGAAATAATATTAAGATGGATCACCCATAGCCTTTTCATGTAATAAAAGATGGTGCCACATTCCAAAAGCCACATTACTAGTACAGTGGATTTGAATCATTATCTCTCCATCTATGGCACTTCACCGAAATTCTATATATATTCCCTGATCAATCTCTCTGACTGGTGTTGATGTTACGGTATCTATGGGAGGTATTAACCTCCATGTGTAACCTTTGAATATAATGGAATATTCCAGAAGCAAGGGAAACCCTAAATAGATGTGTGAAAACCCTAGAAGACACATCGACCTAGTAGAATAAATAATATTAGAATATTATCTTTCAGAAAGATAAGTCAACTCCACAAGAAAAAGATAAACAAAAAATATAATTACTAGAAAGTTAGGTCGGCCCAGCTAGAAAAGTCACTAGACAGATTAATATAAATAGAGGATGATTTAGCTCATTGTACACCCAGTCAAAGCAAGTCTTGTGGAGAGTTGCAATTGTAGCTACAAGGAGGAATAAGGATGTATGTTCATCTCTTTGTATTGGTCTCTCTCTAAGTGATATTCTTGGTGATATTCTTGGTAATATTCTTGGCAATACTCTTGGTGATATTCTTGCTAAGTATGGCGCAATTTTGAGAGAGTAGTGCAGTTGAAGCTACTAGAGTTGTGTATGGTACTTGTTATGTCGATATGAATACTCTCTTTCTTATGCGCTACCCTTCAAGAAGTAGTGCTCTACTTGTCTTGAGTTGTTGCTACAATTTGAAACTAGGGTTTATCTATTGGTTCTAGTATGGATTTCCGGAATAATTTTGTCAAAGGTTAAGGTGCTCTAGGGTGGCCTTGTGCCTATGGTTGGGTGAAAATATAGTGATATTTTATATGGTAAAATGATCACAGCTATTATTTTAACAGGTTATGGGCCCACACTATCTTCAGGCAGTCTGACCACTGGAAGGTGGATTGGGAAGTTCATTGTCAAGCTCGTTATAGCGCTAGTTGTAGTTGTAGTTGCAGTCATGTTTTGCAACGACAACAAACCCTAACCCATTTGTTCTAGCACCTAAAGTGCAGTTTTTGGAATATTTATTTGACATCCTAGTGCCCCCTAGCCTAGCATACTTCTTGGCACCCTCAGCTAGTAAAAAACATCAGGTTTGAGTTTTTGGTCAAAGTCAAAGGTTGACTGGTCAAAGTCAAAGATTGAATTCTCGTCAAATTGATTTTATGGTCAAATTTTAAATTTGAGAGTTTCAAACTTTTTCTAATCATTGAAGCTTCTTGATTCAATTTCCAACCTCTTATTGTCAAGATGGTGTCTAGTTTCAGATTAGAAGACAAGCTGGACGATGCTCCAAATTTCAAAGGTATGCACTTGTATATGATTTTCATGTTATATCATCTTAAAAAGCATGAGTATGTTTGTAGAGAATGTACTAGAGACCTTGTCCAAGTAGTGATATCGGATTCGGTACATTTAAAGGAAAAAACACATTCTCCATAGAAGTTGAGGCTTCAAGTTCTAGGTTTGATTAAATTGATAAGTTTCCAATTTGAACATATCAATATTGATAGTTTCTACATTGCAAATTATGAAAGCAGTCTTTGAAAGGTTCTATTACTACTAGATGTAATGACTACTTGATGGCATGTGAATATTATTAATATATATGCTTATTCTACTTGTTTGTAGAATGAACTAACATCTCCTCTAGAGAGATATTTCTTGTTTTTCTCCTAGGCAGTTCACCTTGATCATGATATGTTTATCATCTTGAAATTGTTATTCATTCTTGTTACCATATATATGTTCTTATGAAAATGATATTATACTAGAGATACTTTTATTGTTATTGTCTCGAGAAGGTTATCTTAGAATATTTCATGGAGTCTACCATGGAGATGTATTTGTTTGTTCCAAATAAGTTACTATGGAAGAATGATTGATCACAACACTGGAAGAGTGTTGAAGAATGTTGGCTGCTATTTTCCTTTGTTATTGTTCTTGTTCCAGGCACGTCACATGTGATAAATCTAGGAGGGAGTTACAGTGACAGTTGCAAGCAGATGGTCTCACAAAGTATCAATTATAAAGGAAGTAGAAAAAGAAAGAAGTAAAAACCATATTCCAGTTACAAAACCTTCCAAATTTGAAGAAGAATTCAACGAGAAAGAATAAAAGGAAGTTGTGATGGAAGAATATCAATCATGAAAAATGATGTATGGGAAATTGTGCCTAAATGGATTTACAAGATAAAAAATGTCGTGGATATAAGTGTCGATAAATACAAGGTCAGATTTGTGGCTAGAGGATTTTCTCAGTAAGAGGGAGAAGATTATGATGAGATTTTTTCTCCGGTTGCTAGATAGGCATCTATTAGAGCCATCATATCTATAGAAACATCAATGGGTTGGAGTTTACATCAGATGGATGTTAAGAGTGACTTTCTCAATGGAGTGATTGAGGAAGAAGTATACATAGAGAAACCTCAAGGTTTTGAGGTACATCCAAGAGAAATCCATGTATGTAGATTGAAGAAGTCCTTGTATAGACTAAAGCAAGCTCCAAGATCTTGGTATGCATGTATTGATAGATACTTGACAAGACTTGTATTTTACAAGAGTCATGCTGATCCAAATCTCTATTACAAAGTTTTGAATAATGCACCAATGATTCTACTATTATATATTAATGATTTGTTCCTAACAGTTGCAGAGCCTCTCATTATTCAGTGTAAGAAGGAACTAGCCACTAAATTTGATATGAAGGATCTTGGTCTCATGCACTACTATTTGGGGTTATAAGTATGGTATAATCATGGTGAAATCTTCCTAGGACAAGGGAAGTATAATGTAAAGATCCTTCAGAAGTTTGGGATGATGGATTGCAAATTCATGGAAACTCCCATGGTAACAGATTTGAGGAAGTTGAGATACTTTGATTATGATCCAGTAGACTTGTCCCTGTATCGAAAGTTGATTGGATCCTTGATGTACTTGGTGAATACTAGGCCAAACGTTTTCTTTGTTGTGAACATGTTGAGATAGTTTCAGGTGTGATCTAGACAAGATCATTGGATAGCTACAAAGAATATGTTGGTTGTGGAGCCTGATTATCTTTCCGATTCAGAGGTCCTTGCTTTCAGCCATGTTTATACCCCATGAAGAATTTACACCATAGAAGTATGTACACTCTTCCACATGAGAGAGTGTAGAGGGGGGGTACCCCCTCTGTGGGGTCCAGGGGGCTATCCCCCCGACTGGGGGGTTCAGGGGCAAGCGGGCCCCCGACAGGGGTTCGAGGGAGAAACCCCCGAAGGAAACATTACCTTGTAAATGTATTTTGTAATTTCATTGTAAATTTGGACGATTCATTATAAGGTCGCAGATGTAATGGTATAAATTATGTTAGGGTTTTTTTCCCTAGAAGGAAACCCTCTGTTATGAGGGAAATGTATTGAGGCTATGCATTAGAGTGAATATTGTATTATGAGATAGGAGACTATGAGAGAATGAAGAGGAAGTTATAGCAGGTTTTGTTGTAGGTTGTATCCCTTCATTTGTTGGATAATAATAAAGGAAGGACCTGGCAATTTCTCTAGTGTATGTAGCCCACACTGGGTGAACCACGTAAATCTGTGTCTCTATTGTATTGTGTATCTTCTATGTTTTTTTCCACATTTGTTTTATTTTATTGCTCCACGGTCCTGTTTTTCTAACATAATATCTTGAGATATTTTTTGGGTATGTGTTATATTCTTTGCATGCGTGTGTGTGGGTGCATCAGTTTTGACAAGTCCCTCTGACAATCCCAACTTCCTCCTGGATTAAGGATTAAGGGTTTTTTCTATTTTTAGCGATTTTCTAAATTAATCCTGGATTAAGGGATTAGGGTTTTGGTAGCTACGGAATACCTAAAACATTGTATATATTGTATGGTGAATGGTGAAATTAATAAAATGAAGAGTTGAAAGGTGCACCACCAAGGAAGGTTGGTTTTCTCCCGGTTAAGGGTTTCCAATGTAAATCTACGTGTAGTATGTGTATGAGCCATTGATTAATTTATGTTTTTCTTAAGAATCTATATGCATTGCTTTACTTCACAGGTTTAAAACTTACATGTGGTATCGAAGCTCATTTTTGGCTTCAGAGGGACGACTTTCTTGCTAAGGGTTTGGATCGGTCTTGATAGATCAAGTTTATCTTGGGTCTGTGATAAACCTGGGTTTAGTGGGAGCTTTTGCTGTGGTGATTTGAGTGTAGAAAGAGAAATGGTGAGCACTTCTAGAATCACGATAGAGAAGCTCAACAGTAAAAAATTTGAGCTATGGAATCTCAAGATGGAGGACCTTCTTATAGACAAAGAATAATGGATCGTTGTGGATCATGGTACACAACCTACTGTTACGTAACCTACTGACACGTAGTTGACTGGTACACAACCTACTAGTACACAAACTACTAGTACACCACCTACTAGTATGTTGAAGGAGGATTGGGAGAAGTTGCACAAAAGAGAAAGGAGTACTATTCGACTCTTCTTGGCAGATTCGGTGTTGTTGATTGTCTCAGGAGAATATATGGCCAAGGATCTATGGGATATGTTAGGGAATTTGTATCAATCAAAGTCCCTGGTAAACAAGTTGTTTCTTCGAAAGAAGTTGTATCATCTTTGGATGGAAGATGTAGATTCTATGACAGAACATCTAAATGCCTTTAATACTCAAGCAAGTCAACTAGTATCTGTTAATATTACGATTGTAGAAGAAGATAAGTGTATTACTTTGTTATTTTCTTTGCTAGAATCTTGGGATAATCTGGTTGTAGAAATTGGTTGTACCACTCAATCTACATTGAAGTATGAGGATGTAGTTGCATCCTTGTTATCTGAAAAGATGAGGTAGAAAAGCATGGATGGTCATAGCACATATGCTTTATTTATAAGAGGTCGTACCCAAGACAAGAATCTTGGTAAGTCTTTGGGGGAAGATATAAATCTACAAGTAGATCTAAGTATACAAGAAAATATTTAAGGAAATGTTGGAAGTGTGGTAAAACAGGGCATTATAAGAAAGATTGCAAGTCTAAGAAGGTTGATAAACTAAAGGGATCTGATAATACCTCTTCCACAGAGGCAAAAACCTCCATTGAAGGAGGAGGTGATGTTTACCTGGAATCTACAGGTACACAATAAAACCATGATGTATGGTTGATCGAATCAGGTGTGCCATACCATATGACTCCTCACTGGGAGTGGTTCTATGAATATGAAAAATACGATGGTGGTGATGTATTCCTAGGAGATAAATCGACAGCCAAAATCATGGGACATGGAAGGGTTGAGTTGTTGCTAAAAGATGGAAGGATTAGAACTCTCCCTGGGGTTCTACACATTCCAAAACTAGCTAGGAGCCTAATATCTATAAGAAAGTGGGATGATGCAGGAGTGGATATTGTATTGGGAAAGGGAACTTGCAAGATGGTACGAGGAGTAATGGTGTTGATGAGGGGAGTTCAGTGTGGAACTCTGTACAAGTTGTTGGGAAGAACTTATACTAATGGGTGTAATAGTTCAGTTGTCCCTAAGAAGACAAATAAATAAGACCAGAACAATATTGTCCCTGGAAAGAAGACCATGTTATGGCATCAAAGACTAGGGCATATTGGAGAAAAGGGCCTTCAAACACTACACAGTAAAGGTATGGTTGTAGGTATGTATAATTTCACTCTGGATTTTTATTTTTGTGAACATTGCATATATGGTAAACAAAATTGAGTAAGATTCCCATCTAGTGCTACAAGAGCAAATGGGATCTTAGAGTTGATACACAGTGATGTGTTTGGACCTATGCATGTTCCATCACTAGGTAAATTTGTGTATTATGTTTCATTCATAGATTATTTCTCAAGGAACACAAGTATTTATTTTCTTAGAAATAAATCTGAGGTATTTGATAAATTTAAAGAGTTTAAGGCTCTGGTAGACAATCAGACAGACAAAAAAATAAAGGTATTGAGAACAGATAATTGTGGAGAATTCTGTAGAAATGAATTCGAAGAATTCTGTAAGAAGTGTGGTATAGCAAGGCATAAGACTGCTCCATACACACCTCAACATAATGGAGTTGTAGAAAGGATGAACATGACACTGATGGAAAAATCAAGGAGCATGCTTAGTGGTACCGAGTTAGGACATGAATTCTGGGCAGAGGCAGTGGGTACAACATGTTACCTAGTCAATCGATCACCCTCATCAGTGCTAGATTATAAAAATCCACACGACGTATGGACTGGTAAGACACCCTCTCTTGAACATCTCAGAGTGTTTGGTTGTGATGCTTATGCACATGTTCCAAAGGAAAATAGGAGTAAGCTAGATAATAAAGATTAAAAGTGTATCTTTGTGGGTTATAAAGATGGTGTGAAAGGTTATAACCTTTGGAACCTAGAAACTAAGAATATTGTTTACAGAGAAGTAAAATGTGTTTCCAAACATGAATTCCTACCAAGGCAAGAAGAACCTGAGAAAATAGAACTTGAGTTAGATGATGAACAATCTAAATCATGTGAAGAAGATGAAGCAGAAGAAGAAGAACCTCATACCCCAGTATTGAGGAGATCATTGAGGGAAATAAGGCAACCAGAAAGGTATAGTCCACCTCATTTTCATTCTATTTTTTCTTTATCTATTACTAATGATGATCCCGAAACTGTCAGGGAAGCAGTGAACTCAAAGGATAGTAAACTTTGGAAGAAATACATGGTTGAAGAAATGGATGCCTTGGATAAGAATGAGGCGTGGGATATAGTTGAGTTTCCACTTGGAAGAAAATTTGTTGGTAGCAAATGGTTTTTTAAGAAGAAGTTTAATGTATAAGGGAAAGTGGAAAAATACAAAGCTCAATTAGTAGTAAAAGGTTATTCCCAAGTAGAGGGAATTGACTTTGGTGAGAATTTTTCTCCTATTGCCAAGTTAACTTCTATTATATTTTTTTATCTATTGTTGCTTCTTTTGATATTGAAGTGGAACAGATGGATGTGAAGACAACATTCCTACATGGGGATCTGGAAGAAGAAATCTACATGAAGCAACCAAAAGGATTTGTAGTTAAGGGAAAGAAAGAGTTGGTCTGTAAACTAAAGAAGTCACTATATGGTCTAAAGAAATCACCTAGGATGTGGTACCAAAATTTTGACACATACATCATTGGATTGGGATTTGTGAGAAGTAGGGTTGATCACTATGTATATTCCAAGAAGGTTGGTAATCACTTCATTTATGTAGTGTTGTGTGTTGATTACATGTTGTTGGTAGGAAATAACATGGATGTTATCAAGGAGGTGAAATCATAGCTATCCTCCAAATTTGACATGAAGGATATCGATGTTGCTAACTTCATTCTGGGAATGGAGATTAAAAGAGATCATGCAAACAGGAAACTCTGGTTGAATAAGAGAAAACATGTTGAGATGATATTGTAGAGGTTTAATATGCATGGAAGTAAACTGGTCAAGGTTCGTGTTCCTATAGATGTAAACTTATTTGAAGATCAGTGTCCCAAGACACAGGAAGATGAAGAGGACATGTCCCATGTTTTGTATGCCAGTACAAATGATAGTTTGATGTATGAAATGGTTTGTACTAGATCGAACATTGCACATGTAGTGGGAGTTTTGAGAAGGTATATGTAAAAACTAGGGAAGGAGAATTGAAAAACAATAAAGAGGGTCTTCAGGTATTTGTGTGGCACTACCAATTATGGATTTTTCTACCAAGGAAGACCATGATTGGAGAGAGTGGTGGACATACATAGGTTTTTTGATGCAGACTGGGTTGGAGATCTAGATCACCAAAGATCCACAAGTGGGTATGTGTTTAACCTATTTGGAGGAGCAATCAGTTGGATGAGAAAAATATAGGTTGTAGTGTCACTCTCAACTACAAAATATGAATGCATGGTGTTATAACCCTAAATTTCACCATACATGCATTCCTGGCATCAGGCCCTCTTACTTGCTATTTTTGCCAAGCCATCATTGAGAAACTCTTCTTAAAAACCCTATTTTTGAAGATGTACGTGCATTGCACCACTAATTATCACATACACTCTTTTTTCACCACTATAGCTCATGTATGTATGCTAGCTTCACCATTACAACTAGCGTATACCCACAAAAGTTGCAAGGAATTCGTTGAGATTATGGGCTATTGGGTAGTTTCCCAACTGTCCCACCACCTACAACCCATCACCCAACCGAATAACCATCCTTTTGTTATAGAAAAGGATATGTTGGGGTCTCATTCCAAAGCCAAGCATAAGAATAGTGAAACTGTGCCCATTTCATATCCCCTCCTTGCCCCAAATAATTGCAGCCACCTTTTGAGATTTGCATCAAAATTTCTCATTCTTTCCTTTTTTTCCTCCATTGTAAGCCTATGCCATTTCCCTAGAAGAAGTGCGAGAGGAGAAAGATACATGGAAGAATAGTTGGAGCTTGGTGAAGAGGAGCCCAGACCAGGTTCGTGGAGCAGTCGTTGACCTTTGTTGTAAGTAAAGATTGTGATATCAATAAAAGGAATACTTTTTCTGTCTTGAAATATGATGTGTCCAATATTTGTATTCGGTTTATGTCTTATACTAAAACACAACCCATGATTTATATATGAGATGCATGTTTGTAGTTTCTTGTTTATCTGTTTTTGAATTCAGGCTAGCCTTGGGAGGAGGCTTGTTGTCAGCAGAACTATCAGATGTGAGAGGATCGACACCTGATGCGGAGTAAAAGGTAAAGTTACCTGATCTTTTCACTTTGTATTTGATGTATGAATGTGGGGTATATTTGGGGAGTTATAAAATTAGGATACTTTTAGATGATTAGATATGCCTACATGTTGAACCCTAGTGTATTCCATCGGGGGGTTTTCCCACTATAGCACATGGAAGTCACTCATGCAAGCAAGGAAGAAATATGGTTACAGAGATTGTATTCAGGTATTGGGTTGGTACAAAAAGCAGTGAGATTAGAGTGTGACATTCAGAGTGCAATATTCATGGCAAAGAACCCTACTTATCATTCAAAGACAAAGCATATTGATGTTCAGTATCACTTTGTGAGAGACATGGTTGAAGAAAAGAAGGTGTTGTTGGAAAAGGTTGACACTTCGAAGAATGTTGCAGATTCATTGACAAAGTATGTGAGCACAGAGAATTTTTTCTAGTGTAGAGTAACAATGGGCATTGCTTGCCTGGATTGTTGACTATGTAAGCCTATGAACCCCTGTATGCAAAGAAATCAACAAGTGGGAGAATGTTGGTTATGTGTTATATTCTTTGCATGTGTGTGTGTGGGCACGTCAGATTCAAAAACTACATCTGACGATCCCAACTTAACTCGCTCTTTGTGTTGTGTGCGTCAGGCACTTTCCTAGGGTGGTCTCAGGGGGTCCAAGTTTGCCCCCCCCTGGTTACGCGCAATGCCTCAAAATTTTTTGGGGGGCGGTTTTTGCTATTTTTAGGGGTTTTCTAATTAATCCTGGATTAAGGGATTAGGGTTTTGGTAGCTACAGAATACCTAAAACATTATATATATTGTACGGTGGAAGGTGAAATTAATACAATGAAGAGTTGAAAGGTGTGACACCAAGGAAGGCTAGATAGCTACAAAGAATATCTTGAGATATATTCATGGTACGATAACTTATGGTTTGAGATATGCCTCAAACAAGTTATGTACAACTACATGGATTTACTAATTCGGATTGGGTAAGGAGTGCGGATGAAATAAAGCGTACTTCTAGTATGTGTTTTAATTTGGGATCTTCTATGATATCATGGGCTAGTAGAAAAAAAAGATATGTTTCACTCAACACTATAGAAGCAGAGTATATTGTAGCTTGTGATGCTTGTATGGAAGAATTGTGTCTCCGTATGATGGTTTATGGACTGTTTGATCAGGTGCTGGATTCGACCATGACATATTGTGATAACCATAGATGTGTGAAACTCTCATAGAATATGGTGTTCCATGATAGGTTGAAGCACATTGAGATCAAGTACTATTTTCTCTGTGATAAAGTCCAAAGGGGAGAATTGGTTCTCTAGTATATCTCCATTGATGAGCAGATTGAAAATATTTTGATAAAGCTTTTGTCCAAGATAAATTTTGCATACTTGAGGGAAAATTTGGGGCTCATGGAGATTTCTCCCTTGGTTGAAAGAGAGGAGATGCCTTCCTCGATTGGGAGGGATCGCTCATATATGACATCATAGACTATTAGTGAGCTGTAGATCTATATCATGCTATTAAATATTAGATATGGTCATACAACTTAGAGATGATTCTTGTATCATGATAAATTTTATCATGCTAGTACAACATAGATATGATACATATGGTTGGAGTTGTTGATACAGTGGCATGAGGAGCATCGTGTAAGTACAACTTAGAGGTGGCATGCAACTTATATATGATGTATTGACATCATGCTATATATGTCATGCTAGTACAACTTATAGACGATGTTGGTGAGCCACATCATGCTAGATATTTCCATGTGAGTACAACTTCGATGTGACATAAAACTTATATATGATGTATTGACATCATGGTAGATATGGCATGCTAGTATGGATTAGAGATGACCATACAACTTAAAGATGATGCAAGGGGATCATGTCATGCTAGATATGATCATGCGAGTAAAACTTGTATGTTGAAAACAATTTAGATATGATTCATTGGCATCATGCTAGTACGACTTAGAGATGATCATACAACTCAAAGGTGACATGGTGAGGCATTGATATATATCATGTGAGTACAACTTAGAGGTGGCATACAACTTAGATATGATGTGTTGGAATCATGATAGATATGTCATTCTAGTATTGATTAGAGATGATATATATGATACTCCAGATCATGCCAGTACATCTTAGATATGATGCATTTGCATCATGCTAGTACGGCTCAGAGATGATGGAATTGATGAAATTGTTTATGCAGGATGATATCAGGTGATATGATTTGATTATTATGGATATTGCATGTCTCTATACAATATTTGTATGCTACTATGGTGGATGTGTTCCATTGGTAGTGATTGTGTGTCACTGGTTAGTAGTTGTGTGCTAATAGGAGTGGTTTTGTACCACTAGGAAGTAGTTGTGTACTACTATCGATAGACAAAATTGTTTTTTATCAGATGGAATTGTATCAGTTGTATGCTACTATATGATTTCCATGGATACTACCACTAGTGTTGGATATGATTTCCAACTATATGGATAGTCAGTGTGTTGGTGGACAAACATTCTCTAGGCAAAGAATGGTCCAAGAAAAATAGACTACCGGTGGATAGAAATTCTCCTTATGGAGAATGGTCTAGGTCAACCGATTGATGACGTATCATGGAATGATATTTTCCTAAGGCAAAGATTGTGGCCCGATTAGGAAAATGGTTTAGGACCAATATTCTCTCGAGGCACAATTATTGGCCTGATCAAAATGAATAGTCTGCCCCCTAAGGACATGAAGTCTTGATTAGGGTGGTTGATATGGGACCAATATTTTCTAATGAATATGGGTAGAGATTGATCTCTATGGTACATATGACCTGCTTAGAAAATAGTATGAGACTGAAATTCCTATATGAATGGTATTTGTATCCCCTGGCATGGATTTCAACATATGAGAGGAATGAGATTATTCTAGGACATAGGTTTGGATTAGAAGAATGGTCCTTCTATCCCGTTGTAGGGATTTCATCATCTATTGGGACAATTATTCTTCTGGGACATATGTACTGATTAGAATAATTATCCCTGCATGACTCTGTTGAGTGGATGACTCATGCGAGACACTCTAATGAGTTCATTGAGTTCAACACATGAATTATTCAACATCATGCCTGATTAATCATATGGATTATGTCCTCGCGAGATGATGCTATCGGATGATACTTATAGTGATAATGATGCTCATGAATTGATATTTGTGATCATGAGATATCCTATGTGGCTATGATGTTTCTATCAACATAATGTTTTTTGTGTGCTCAAGACCATTACTGTTAATACATCCCTAGCTAGGAGGGAGTGTTGATGTTACGATAGTTGAGGGAGGTGTTAACCTCCACATGTAAACTTTGAGTAGAATGGAATATTTCAGAAGAAAGGGAAACCCAAAAAAAATGTGTGAAAACCATAGAAGACAAGTCGGCCTAGCATAATAAATAATATTAGAATATTATCTTCCAGAATGACAAGTCAGCTCCATAGGAAAAAGATAAGAAAAAAATATAATTACCATAAAGTCAGGTCAGCCCAACCAGAAAAGTCATTAGACATATTAATATAAATAGAGGATGTTTTAGCTCATTTGTACACCCAGTCAGAGCACAAGTCTTGTGGAGAGATGCAGTTGCAGCTACAACTATAGTGGCAAGGAGGAATAAGGGCGTATGGTCATCTCTTGGTCTTGGTCTCTCTCTAAGTAACATTCTTGGTGATATTCTTGGTAATACTCTTGGTGATATTCTTGCTAAGTATGGCACAAGTTTGAGAGAGTAGTAAATATACAACTACTGTAGTTGTGTATGGTACTTTTTCTATGGATATGGAGACTCTCTCTCTTGTGTGATACCCTTGGATAAGTAATGACCGAATTGTCTTGAGTTGTTACTATAGTTAGTAGCTAGGGTTTATTTGTTGGTTCTAGTATGAATTTCTATAATAATTATGTCAAAGGTTAAGGCTCTCTGGGGTGGCCTTGTTCCTATGGTTGGGTGACAAGATATTGATATTTTCTATGGTAAAACAAGCGTGCCTATTATTTTAACAATTGTTTCATTTTCTTTCTC
>ML783689.1:797591-810158 GCA_009831015.1 Picea engelmannii
TTTTTCACTCTATATATATCCACTTATACCCATGCAATTGTTGGATAAATTATCAACATTCCATGGTCTCTCGCTCTTTCTCGTCGACCATATCCCTGAATTCTCACAACCAATTGTTTATCCTTCCTCTTTTCACTAATCGTACTGTTGAGATTCAACAAGAAGATCCTCGTGAAAATTATGCACCTACACTAGGATGGAGCCTCAGGCTATTTTTAGGTGGAACTCTATTTTTAGATGATGAACAAATTATATTTATAGATGATGTCTATTTATAGATGGTGAGCAAATTATATTTATAGATGTATGTCAACTATTATTATCCCTTAATAATAGAACTGGACAATAAATATTAGTCTATTCTCAACGAGCACTTGGAAATAGTTAACTGAAGTGGAAAATCAGTTAGCTATAGGAAATTTGAGTTCAAAGGTTGACTGGTGGGACATGCAAGTCGAATTAGTTGTAACTGTGTGATTCAAAGTTGTAACAGAGTTGGATGTGTAGTTATGTGAGTTGTAAAGTAGTTTAACTCAGTTAACTGAACTTACACTAGTGAGAGATCAGTGAATTAATTATTAATTAATTCACAATCAATGATCTCACATGCAAATGAAGATTTACCACTATTAACTACATCCATGTCAGATCCAGTGGAGACCCAGTTGAGATAACAGGTGAAAGGGACAGTTTGACTATCAGTTGTGACATTGGTGAGTGGAATCCTGCAACCACACACACATTGGATCTTCCCATGAGGATTGCCCAACCTAGGCAATATGAATTCATTCATTGCAAGGATTTCCATCAACAGGGATTGCACAGAAGAGGCAGGTTGTCTGGAGGTAGTAAATTGGCACATGCATTTGCCAATTTTTGTATGACAATGTGAGACGATTGTATATTGTACTGAGAGCTCTTGGATTAGATTTTTGTATGAGATTTTTTCATGATCCATCATATATACATAATATATGATAGTTGGGTTTTTATATTTATGCTTTCCCAGTAAAACATCTATGTTATGTGTGATTGATCTTTCTTCTTGATATTGCAATTGGTGATTGTGTTTTAAATTACGCAATAATATTTGTAGAAGCGATTATGTATTTGACAATGTCATATAATTGTTAGATCAGGAGAATCCATGTAATACAAATTTTGTATTAAAATTTCTACATGTTATCAGAGCGCAGAAACTTGCAGAAGCTTAGTTTGTGATTGGATAGAATTTGAATTTGGAGAAATACTTTCTTGGTGCTATAGCTGATTCAAGATCGAAATGGCCTTCAATGGCTTGAGGTTAGAGTATGAAATTGAGGGAATATTGAACTACATTTATTGGAATGACAGGATGGAGGCAGTACTTGAAGACAATGGATTGAAGGAATTCATTGACAAAGATGTTCCTAAGCCAGATGCTGCAGACACTGCAAATCTTGATGCATGGAAAAAGAAAGTGGAAAGGGCGAGAAGGATCCTGTTGGAGGGAGTATGAGACCACATTGTCTCAAACATCCATGGGAAATCCACACCATATGCAATGTGGAATACTTTGACCGATCTATTCCAAAACATCAACGACCATAGGAAATTGGCGCTCAAAGATAAACTTGGGAAGATCAAGATGGAGAAGGGCGACTCCATTCCAAAATATCTCACGAAGTTTGTCCAATGTTGAGATGATATGGGGAGTGTGGGAGTAATAGTCGCTGATGATTATTTGGTGAGCTTGTCTCTCCTAGGACTTCCCAAAAATTGGCACAATTATCAAGACTCTGTCAATGGAAGGGAAACATTTCCAGATTGGGAACGGCTATGGTCGGATTTGGTGCAGGAGGAGTTCAGGTGAAACAACAGATATGGATCTTCATCAAAGCATGATGATGAAGAGTATTTTGATTTGTCTACCAAGGAAAGCAAAGAGAAGGGGAATAAATTCCATTCAAAATTCGATTCTAAAGGCAAGAAGCTGGATTTGTCCAAAGTGAAGTTTCTTCACTGTCACGAACATGGGCATCTCACTACTAGCTGTCCGCAGAAGAAGAAGAAAAAGAAGGTTGTTGGAGCTACAGCTGGTGAGGCCCTTGCCTCACAATTTGAACTTTACTTCTCCTTGATCACATGCATGGAGTCAAGTGCATTGGGATTGGTGTGGTATTTGGATAGTGGCACTTCCTTCCACATGATCAGAGATAAGGAGCTTTTCAGTGAATTGGAGGAGAGATATCTCAAAATGCATATAGAGATGGGAGATGATGGATGATACAATGCAACTGGAATTGGTACCATTACCTTTTAGAGGGAGTCAAGTAAACCATTTCAATTGAAAGATGTTATGCATGTTCTAGTTCTGAAGAAAGACTTGGTCCCAATCGCAATGTTGGAGGACAGAGGCTATGATGTTGTTTTCAGTGATGGAAAAGTCTTCCTGTGACATAAAAAAATGGGTCAAATAAAGAAGATAGGGATTCGAGTTAAGAATCTCTACAAGCTGGGGGTAGATGGTTGCACTTCCATTATGTGCAAGGCAGAAAAAGTTGTGAGCCGGGATGAGGGCAAATTATGGAACAAGTGATTAGGCCATCTTCATCATGGAGCCTTGAAAATCATGCAACAAATATATAATGGAATTCCAATGGGAACACTTGCTCAGTTAGATCAGTGCAAGGGTTGCACAATGGAGAAGTATGTAAAGTCCACCTTTCATGAAAAGGAGAACCATGCTTCAGTGATCCTAGAGAGAATTCACACAAACGTGTGTGGACCATTCTCAGTTGCTTCAACAACAAAAAATAAGTATTATGTTATTTTTGTTGATGAATTTTCTCATAAATGCTAGATATTCTTCATGCAGAAGAAGGATCAAACATTCTCAAAGTTTTGCGAGTTTAAAGCATTGGTGGAGAAAGAGTCAGGGAAGCAAGTGAAGTCTCTGAGGAGCGATAATGGTGGAGAATACATGTCTAATGAATTCAAAGACTTCTGCAGCAAAGAAGGAATTCAAAGAGAACTCACAGTGCCTCATAACCCACATAAAAATGGGGTCACGAAGAGGAAGAAAAAAATGATTGTGGGTGTAGAACGAGTGATGTTGCATGATCAGGGCCTACCAATGCATTTGTGGGTGGAAGCATGCAACACTACGGTTTATGTGAAAAACTATTTTCCTCATAGAGTACTTGGCATGAGTACACCTAAAGAGGCTTTCACTGGTAAGAAACCTGATGTTTTTCATTTTAAGATTTTTGGCTCATTTGTTTATGTGCATGTGACCAAGAACGCCAGGAAGAATGCTAAGAACCAAATATCAATATAGCATAGAAAAACCTCAGAATAAGTACTCAAGGCCTTGAAAAAGAGAGAAATTCAGATAATAAAACTCTTCGAGGGGGAAACCTCCTTATGCCCACATAAATGTACAATTCCAAGATGATTCCAGATGAAAATGTCTCCTTGGTATATATATGATGCTAGGAGGCATAATTAAAACTAATGGAATAAAGCCGCCATAAATAAAATAACATTACTAATGTAATATGCCCCAATTAAGGGGTAATGAGCCAATATTAGGGCTTAATATGCCCCCACACCCCCTTGAGACAAGTGTTGTCTGCAACACTTGAGTAACTCTGGATGCTTCTGTCTAAAAGACTCATCTTCCCAAGTGGAATCTTCAGCGGTAGTTTCCTCCATTTAATGAGATACTTTGAAATGGATATATTCCTCAGTTGGAAAACTCTTGTGTCGGTGATGGCTTTAGGCTCCAATATGATTTTTCCATCCTCGTCCAGTTCTGGAAATATAGTTTGAACTAGGATCTTGTCGCTTATAACCTTGTTTAATCATGAAACATGGAAAATTGGGTGTACTCGTGAAGATGCAGGCAACTCTAATTTGTATGCCATAGTACCAATCTTTTGCAACACCTTATAAGGGCCATTGTACTTTGGTGATAATTAATTATCCTTTTTGGCTTGCTTGTGGGACATCTGTTTGTATGGTTGTAGTCTTAAAAACACCCAATCCCCTACTTCAAAACTTCTTTCACTACGATGTTGATTTGCTTGTTGTTTCATGCAATTTTGTGCCATGGTCAGGTTATCTTTTAAGATTTGGAGAACTTGTTGTTGATGCTTGATGTGATCTTCCACTTCTTGAACCTTAGATTTTTCTTTTAGAGAAGAAGTGATGGAAGGAGGGTGGTATCCATAGAGTGCCATAAATGGTGTTATTTTTGTTGCAGTATGAAAGGAAGTGTTATACCACCATTCTGCCAAGGGTAACCATTTGAACCATTATGTTTGTTTATAAAAGACAAAGCAATGAAGGTAGCCTTCTAGACATTTGTTCACTATCTCAGTTTGTCCATGAGATTGAGGATTATAGGATGAGCTATGAGCCAATTGAGTACCCAAAAATGAAAATAATTCTATCCAAAAATGTCTAGTGAAGATGGGATCTCTGTCACTTACAATAATCTTTGGGATGCCATGTAGCTTTTGAACGGTCTCCATGAATGCGGTGGAAACTGTACTAGCTTTGAAGGGATGAGAGAGTGCAAAAAAGTGTGTGTACTTGGTCAGTCTATCAACAATCACCATGATGACACTCTTTCCTTCAGACTTCGGTAACCCTATGATGAAATCCATGGAAACCTCCTCCCAGTGGTGACTTGGGATGGCTAATGGTTGTAAAAGACCTGGGGTCTTAATTGTTTCCACCTTATTTTGTTGGCAAACCAAACATTCTGCCACAAACCTTTGAACATTAGTTTTAAGGCCATCCCCAAAAAAATCCTTCTTGACTCTATGGTAGGTTTTCAAAAATCCCGAGTGCCCTCCTACTGGAGAGGTGTGCAATTCCAATAATACCTTTTGTTTGAGTTGGGAGTTCTTACATAAATATAAGCTATCTTTGTACCATAGTGAATCATTTTTCCATGTAAATGTATCTGATGCATTGGAATCCTGCTGCAAGCTTTGAATGAGAGTCCACACTTTTTCGTCATTGTTCCATTCATCCCTTGCTTCTATTATCCAATCGGGTTGGATGATTGAGATAGCACAGAGAAAGGCCTAAACATCTTCATCCTTTATTGAGAGTGCATCTGCCACAACATTTTGCTTCCCCTTTTTATAGACGATTTCAAAATCATAACCCAATATCTTGGTTACCCATTTTTGTTGTTCTTCTAAAGATAGTCTTTTTTCCAAGAAGTATTTAAGACTATCATGATCTGTTTTGACTTTTAAGATCCTACCTATTAGGTAAGGATGCCATTTCTTCAATGCATGTAGTAGTGCCATCAATTCCTTCTCATAAATGGGTTTGTGTAAATCCTTTCCCTTGAGTGGTCGAATTTCAAAAGCCAGGGGCCTTCCTTCTTGCATTAGGACAACACCAATTCCATTTTCTGAGGCATTGCATTCCACAATAAAGGTTTTTGTGAAGTTTGGAGTGGTCAAGACAAGAGCTTTGCACATCACCTCTTTAAGTTGTTCAAAAGATTTAGTTGCCTCTGGAGTCCATGAAAATGGATCCTTCTTAGTTAGTGTCATTAAAGGTGCTGCTATTATTCCATAATGTCGAACAAACTTGCAGTAATAACTTGTCAAACCCAAAAATCCTCTAAGATTCTTCAATGTTTTGGAAATTGGCCAGTCCATCATGGCCTTAATCTTGTTAGGGTCTACCTTAACACCTTCATGCGATACAATATGACCCAAATACTCTACCTCCTTCACTCTAAAGAAAAATTTGGATGGTTTGGCATATAGTTGTTGCTCCTATTACACATTATTTTTGTCATCCCTATGACCATTAATGATGTAAACCTATATGTTGCCTTCAGAGGGGTCAGTGGCCTGAGTTCCTGAAGAGAGAAGGGCGAAGAAATTTTCTTGAGAGAAGAAGTTGCATTTTCCTTTGTAAAAACCCTATAAAAAAGGAAGTTCGTAGGCTGCATTATAGCTAGGGTGCGAGAATGCCTGATTCTCGTAGGATGCATCATAGCTAGGTCATGAGGAGTTTGCAGTCTTCTCTATAGGCAGGGTGTGATAATGCTTACACGTGGGAAAAACGAGCATTTTCTCGAATCTTCTAGAAGGAGAAACTTCCATGGTGAGGTGGCATCCGAATGGTTTGGATCTTACTTTCTTTCATGATTTAGTGGGATCATCCTAACCTCCTCACATTATCCTCTTTAGCTTATAAAAGGAGAGGAGCTCTCATGGAGAAGGGCTAAGTTGGATTTGGCTTGGAATTATTAGCTTGGTTGGAGTGTCTTTGAGTTTTTCCTTTGTCAAGATAGATTGTGAGTATTATCAGATCTATGCTCTCATAATTCTTGGAGTGGAAGTGTGTGGGGAACGACGGATGGTTGGAAGGGACCTTACGACATCAAGGCCATGGTTGTAATCTCTCTTTCACATTTAATATGATACAATAATATGATTCTTTCCTATAAATCTTGTTGTGTTTTATTGTATGATTCCTTGATCAAATACATAGGTTTATATTGAGTTTATGTTATTGCTATCACTTTGGTTGGTTGCATTCTTTTGTAGGTTCATCATTGTATGAGCGTTGGAAGAAAGCTAGGATGGCGATAGCAAGAGGAAGTGACATTTAAATGGTATGTCACCTATCCCTCTTTAGTTAGTAAATTCAATATTTAAAACTTAAGGAAAGTGTCATGTTCTGGTGTGTTTTGTTTTAGATCTAGGTTGATCTAGGGAGATCAGTTAGTGTCCACACCTACCAATTTATCCGATAACAAAATTGGCGACCATATAGGGGAACATATTGTTTCCTAGTTAGTCTAGTTTCCCTTCCTTTGATTGCTTATTTTCTGGTTTCTGAGTTTGTGGGACATCCATCTAGAGTCTCTGGATCTAGAAGTTCACTTAGATTCCCTGTCCTTTTTCAAATTTTTCTTTGATTACAGACATTCTCACACTGTACTTCTCTACAGCCTGCGAAAATCATTGATTTTCGCACCTTGCTGTTAGAGCCAGTGCGGACTTCTCGCACCCTACCAATGTCTATCCTACGAGAATACCTAATTATCGCACTGTAATCTACTGCTAGGATGTGAACTTGTTTGTAAACTTTTTTGGATTGGGTCTTGTCATCTTTTGATGACCCATTTTTGCTTTGATCAGCTGGATTGAGCTTTTGGAGCCTATATTGATTTATTTACAGTCTGCTTGACATTCTTTGAGTTACTTTTAGCCACATTGGATTTGTTTGGTTTTGAAGTATTAGTCTCTTTCTTTGAGTATCTTTCAATTACAAAGCGTGTTTTTTCTTTAGAATTGTTTAGGGAAAGATCAGATTTCTTTTGAATAGTTCTCTTTAAAAGAAAAACTTTTAGTTTGGGTTTCTTTGTTTTAAGAAAGTTCATTATTGCTTTTAATGAAATTTTTGAAACAAAAAGATTTAATTTCTTACTTTATATTGGATTGGGGACATCCTTGCATTTGAAGTAGCAGAATTTCATGATTCTTGGCAATTTTTGATCTTAAATTATGAAAAATTTTCCCCCTCATGGCCGGTGGGGGGGGGGGGGGGGGGGGGGGGCATGAATTGTGCATTGGTGTACAGTCGCTTTTGCTCATTTCTTGAGAATATTGATATTGATGAGTTTTAGGATTTTGGGACATTGTGCATATGGGAATGATAAATGTTTTCTCCTTCTTATAGCATAGCTTTCATCGAAATGACAAGATTGCATCTTCATCTCTTTGCATAAATTTCAAGTTGGTTGAAACACCATATTGTCCACTCCATTTTCCTTTTGAGTAACAACAACCATAAAATAAAGCGCTTATAAAAATTGATTAGACATTTTTATTTTTTCTGGTAGCAAACCTACATTGGATTAGTCATAGGGCTTTGGAATAGCTATGAAAGATAACTTTCCAAAGCTGCAAACAAACATAGTATCTTGTCATAGGGAGAGTTAAATCCATTTACTACATTTTGTCATGGGAAACCCTTCTAACACAAGGGTCAATCACGAGGTCACATTGAGACTAGCAGAGTTACTCACCCTACTTTGTTGGTCTTGGTGTAGAGATTACGTGTATTATGGGGGTCGCTTGAGAGGTATACCCACAATGATGAGTGGAAGAATTTCAATTTGATTTCAGGCTAGATACCCTTCCCTTGCACGTGGATCGAACTGTCGACTGTTTCCCCAGGCATCGTTGTAGTGATTGGTAACCTTAGTGGCCTATATCTTTAGGGTCTTTACAGAAGGTGACTATGGAGGGGCAAGTCTTCACGGTACCTGGAATCGATGTTGGCCAAACTCCCTTGGGCTCCTTGGAGGGTATACCCACGATTATGTGTGGGAGCTTCTGTTGGCTTGCTTAATTGATACCTTTTTTCACCCTCCATATCCATTTTTGACCTCTTCATTTGAACTCTTTACTCTATAAACCCATCTATATTTTCACATATCTACCTAACCACCCAGCAAGTATAGTCAGGTATCAATTATTCATCAAAACTCCTTGATTTCCTTTTATTTAATGATTAAATGTAATTCTTGGAAGTTCGTGAATTATTATCTTAGATTTTGCAGCTTACTTTAGTATGAAGGTTCTCTATAACTCCAGGCGCTGCTAGCTTGCTCAAGCAACACTGAATATTCCAGATCAACTCTCGTTGATGACTCACGTATAATCAATGAGATCTGTTATTAGATAAGGAGTTTAAGAACATTTTTCGGGCATGAGAAGTTACTCATTAATTGAAGGAATCATTTACCTTCTGTAAACGGTTGTGTATTAAATAGAAGATAGGCTCTGTCACTAGGAAATCGGGATTAGTTATCTAGCTCTTGAGATATAAAAACAATGGAACAAAATGTAATAGGGGAAGAATATGATATAGACGAATTGCGCTACTCAAGTGTTGGTTTTCTAAATTTGATAGAGATCGACTCATACATTGTTGTTTTTAGTATTTTAAGATGTTTCTTTAGACTATAATCTGGTCCATTTTCTATTGTTAATGTTCACTTTTACATATCCGTAGCTTATAATTTAGTCTACAAGTCACTTAGGGACTTGTGGCTTTCTTGGCAAGGATCCACCAAGAAAACCATAAGCCCTTCCTTTGTAATTTTATCTTTTATATAGAATAGTTATGTTAATTGTTGCTTCATGTTTTCATTAAAAGTAAGAATTTTCCTTAAAGTTTAGTAGCTGTAGTTTCTTGTTGTTTGATTGTTGTTGAAGTAATATGCACAATGCTTTCCAGTTTAGAAACAAGCTCAGATGTTTGGATAGATCGATTTAAAAGGATTATTTTTCTTAGTTTTATAAGTTCAATTCGATTTGTTGTAGCTTTCAATTCTAGTTTAAAGTCATATATTGCTTCTGAAAATTTAAGTTTGTAAATGGAATAGACTTAGTTGTATTTTCCTTTTAAAATTAGAAAATCTTACTTTGTTTTCTGTAATGTTATATAGTTTTCTGTTACTTGGTTTAGTTTCTGAGTCACATTAAAATAGATAAGTTTTTAATTAGGTAGATGCTTTAAATCAAAATTACTTTTGAAGATAGTTTTTAGAAGTATTTTGTTTCTATAATTAGTATAGAACTTAGATTTGTATGCTTTATAGAATTTAGATATTTAGTTAGTATTAGAATTTTGAATATTGAATAGAATTAATGAATTTGAAATCTTTCCAACAAAGTAGTTTGAATGATTTTTAGATTAGAGAATTTTAAATCATAATAGATTAGATTAGAGTAAATTAGATTAGGATAGGCTCTAGTCCTGCACATACAGTGTTTGTGCCTCAAAGTTTACCTCCCTGGGTTGACAATTTATGTAAGCTATTTATAGTGATATAATTAGCTCGATAGCTTGCACCAGGGTGTAAGTCTGTTAAGAAAGTTGTCAATATAACTTTTCCACCCGCTCTATCTCATCCCCTTCTTACTTTGTTCCCGTGACGTTGGATTTCATCACCAAATAGTGAGCTCATTGCGAGAAGGTTTTGTTTGCTTGCTTGCTTACTAGATTTTTAGCGTGTGCTATTTGTTTTCCCTAGCAGACTCTAGGTTGGATCTTTATTTTAATGGCGTCAGTTCCCAAAATGACCAATGAAGGAACCCCTGTTCTAGGGGAAACTTTTACTTTTCCTTCTTATGGAAACATTGGACCTCCTCACATCACTACTTTGAGCCTTCCGGGTCTCACAATTGGATTACCAGTATGGTTGTTTTCTACTCAGGTAATCCTAAATGCAGCAAGTGCTTCGGTCGTAAGAAATTCCCCCCAAGAACATCAACCTCATGTTGATCCTTCACCGTCTTCACCAATAAGATCTTCTTCGCCTTCTTCACTTGCAAGGTCACCTTTTGTTTCATCTTTTTCGTTGAGTGAAAGTTCTGAAGCTAGTAACCCGGTGAATAAGAAGAAGAAGAAAGATAAACAAGGGTCAAAACCTCCAACCTCTGTCAAACATGTTGGAAAAAAACCAGTTACTGTTAATCGTGTTGGGAATATTGATGATGTCAATATCACCCAAACAACTCGTAAGCCCAAGTACCCTTGCAGGCTTTGTAAGGGTATCCATATTCTTAAGGATTGCCCTGGTCTATCCAAGGTTATAGAAGCTTGGTCTACAGACCCTCGCCAACTCGTGTCATTAGCCTCTGAACAACATGTTGATGACCTCCCATCAACTAGTCACGATATAGTTGGGAAGAAGAAAAGTAGAGTCAAGTTCCCGTGTATGTTATGAAAAGGGAGTCATCTAACTCACATTTGTCCTCGTATGGATGAAGCCTCGAAATTATTGGAAGACAAGACTGTTTCACAACCTCAACTTCCAGCGGATTACCGTAATCATTCTCTCAACCCTCCAATAGTTGATGGAATGATCACTCTGATCCCTTCACCGGTCAATTTGGTTGATCATGTCATCAATCTAGTCATGTCCTTAGTTGAACCAGTTGACAAAGTGGTTGATCCAATACCATCCTCGGTTAATCCCACTCTCCCCTCAGAGAGTGAAAGTAAAGCAGTCGATCCGATCCCATCCTCGGTCGATCCCACTCTCCCGTTAGAGAGTGTCACCCAAGTGGTCGATACATTTCCATCTATCTACCCCATTCTCTCCTTGGAGGATGAAACTCAAGTGGTCGATTTGATCTCTCCATCGGTCAATCCTAATCTCCCGCTAGAGAGTAAACCCGATACTGCCAACATTTTTCTCGTTGATATAGAATCTCCCGTGCCGAAGGGTATTCCTCCTTCTCCTATAGGACCCCCTCAAAGTAATGAGGCCATCCATTTTGATTGGGGTGTGCTAACTGGACCTCGTCTTCCCTCTTACATTCCTTTCTAGATTACAGTATAGGTTTGTGGTTGGGACATTCCTCAAACGTTGATAGATGAAGGTTCGTCTGTTAGTATTTTTTCCTCTATTGCTTGGCAAGATTTGGGTTATCTTCCACTTGCGCCGATTACACAGAATCTGTTACCTTTTAACAGAAGAACTAGTCAACCTTTAGGGACCCTTCCCTAATTTCTTATAACTTTGGGAGGGAAAACTATCTTTATTGATGTCATGGTAGTCCAAGATCCCTTAGATTTCGCTTTACTCCTTGGGCAGGATTATGTCTATGCCATGAAAGCTATTGTGTCCACTCTTTTTCGTGTAATATCTTTCCCTCATGATGAAAGAATTGTGACTATTGATCAACTTTCATTCATCGGTCCTGACTGGATTGCCTCCCTAAATGGTTCTTATTCACAGACAGTATCGACCCCGCCACATGTTAATTATGTAGCGTTGTCGCCCATGGCTTCAACTTCTGATGACGTAGATCCAGTAGTTGACATTGTTATCTCTTCGATAAGGTTGTTAGAGCCTGATCTCTTTACTCCTGTCGCAACCCTCGACATGTGTTCCTTCTAGAGTGTGTTTCTTCCATCAAATGAAGATCTCTTGGAAGCCATGACCAAGTTTTGTCCCTTGACATCGTGTCCTTCCAGAGCTCTGTCCTCTTGGAAGCCGTGATCAAGAAGATCTTGAGCATGGTTTTCTGATTTCAAGCTCATTAAAAAATGAAACCATCCTTGAGCATGGTTTTCTAATTTCAAGCTCATTAAAAAATGAAACCAGTTTTGAGGATAGTTTTGTGTCTCTGTGGAAACCTCTTTAAAAAATGAAACAGAGGTTACGAGCATAGTTCCTGTTTTTGTGTCAAGCTTGTTAAAAAATGAAACTGAGGTCTGGGGATTGCACCTAGAGTCATTGATCCGGATTATTTTCGGCACGAAATGAGAGCGGAGATATAATAAAGAAATGCACAGAGATATCACATATATCCAGTAATATAACTAAAATATATCATAAATGAAACCATAAACACAGAGATACAGTAATACATGATTTCTATTTATGAAAGAAATGTACAGAGACTGTAAAAATACAGAGTGAAAGACTCGCTAGAATGGTGGCAGCTTATCTCTGAGAAGAGATGTGACGGCTACTCGCATTCACAAGAAGATGGTTACAATGAGGCTCTGGAGGCC
>ML783689.1:812279-837161 GCA_009831015.1 Picea engelmannii
GGAATTCCAAAAGTCCTAGACATCCAAAAACCTAACCCTAGGAGATGAAGCGCCAAAAGTCATGTGGGCCCCGTTTGAGTAAGTTGGTGCATCAACTTCCCAGGGTCGTAACTTTTGCATACGATCTCCGTTTTAGGCGTGTGATAGCTCATTGGAAAGGTATCGTCGAGGAGATTAATTTTGGGGGCTCAATCATGCCTTCAGCTATCATTGAGAACCTCGATCTCGAAAAAACTTCATTTAGGCCCTCAAAATGGCCCCGGAAGTGAAAACCTACTAAAAATAGTAAATTGCCAAAATGGCCAGAAAACTGTTTTGAGCCATTTGGAAAAGGTGGGTGGCCTCCGATATCCACCTGGATCAGTCACGAGCATAGTTCTTCTCCTATGTCAAGCTCGTTAAAAAATGAAACAACTTCCCCCTCTCTGTTGAGTCAAGTCCTTCATCTAGTATTTGAAGCTTCCTTTCCTCCGCCTTTGCAGTTGGAAGAAACAAAGCTTGGGGGAGCAATGCTTTCAGCCTCTAGACTTCATGCTGAATTTAGAGCCGCTATTTTCTTAAGCTGGGGGCTAAGTACCAACCATCCTTGGGTTATGCATTGGGAAGTCACAAGCATAGTTTTTCTCTGGTTCAAGCTTATGTAAAAATGAAACCATTCACCTCAAGCATAGTTTCCTTTGGTTCAAGCTTGTGTAAAAATGAAACCAGGTCCAAGCATAGTTTTGTTTTGTTTTAAATCTTGCGTAAAAATGAAACCAATCCCAAGCTTAGTCTTTTTTCTTTCTCATGCTCGTAAATACATGAGAATAAGTTACCGAGCTTAGTCTTTTTTCTTTCTCATGCTCGTAAATCAATGAGAATGTAACCGAGTATACTTTTTTCACTTTTTCAGACTCGTAAAGGTTATATGAAAAAGGAACCCCTTGGAGTTCCATTTAAGCTCTTTTTAGACTCTCTAAACATGAAAATATTTTCGAGCGATCTTGTTCTTTTCACACTCATAAAAGTATTTGAAGAAAATGTTCGGTGAGCAATACTTGTTGGGAGATTGGTTGTTGTCATTGATGTCAACCCTAGTCATGGGTTTTGGACCGCAAGAATGATAAAGGTATTTGGACATGAAGGAAAATGCACATGCATATACAACACTCATGAATGGATAATATACATCATGTTTTTTCTAGTGGTATGTGGCACATCACGTGGATCCTCATGGTTAAGGAGAAATGGATTTTTGAAGATGACAAAGTGAATTGAAGAAGGAAGTACATGTAGGCCCTGAAGATAATTAAAGAAGATAATTCTGAAATAAGAAAGTGTCAGGTTGGCCCTAATGTTAAAAGGAAGTGACATAAATGGTATAAATAAGCATCATTATACATTCATTTGATACAAGTCAAATTTCAGAGGAAAGAAGAAGAAAAGAAGGCCATATTTTAAGGGAGGATGAAGTCTTTTGGTGATGTGTTCTAAGGTATGTTATTTTCAGGTCATCTTACCATTTTTTCTATAACGTTTTTTCTAGAACGATTCAGATGCTGAAATCGCTATGGTACTGATAAGACATATGAAGGTACCTTTGGTAAAAATTTCAGCTCTTGATTCTCTATAATTATGGAGATAGACTCTATGGAAGATAGGGTTTGTGACCAATCCTGAAGCTAGTCAATAAACAAGTGTTCTGGGTAAAACAATCATAACTTCTTCATAGAGAATCCAAATGACATGGGAAAAATTTAATTGGAAACATTATGGACTGTAGTTTCTTGTGTATGAGTTTCAGAATCGGATGTTAAATATTGAGCACGAGGCATTCTATACAAGTTTGGTCTCCTGAATAGACCAGAATTGAATAAAGTCTACCATTCTTTCTATAACTTCTTTTTGGGGAGGATTCAAGGAGTGAAACTTGGAGGAGTTTCAGAGAATACATTGAGTAATATTATCTACAGGATCAGAGTACTCCAAGAATTGAAGAATTGCAGAAATTGAAGAAGTCTCAGAGAGCATTATCAGGTTCTATGTGATGATTGGTTGATGGTGATGATTTAATGTAAAGTTTTATTATCTCTCATATATTCTTGGGTGGAATGAAGGGGAAAGGATGGAGAGTTCAAATATCTCTTGATATTGGAGGATTGTATCTTCCTCTTGGATGTTTATCTCTCCCTTTACATTTGGAATCTATAGCTACCTTTGGAAGTCATTACTTCCCTTGAACAATAACTATTGATTATTTCTCATATATTGTGCATGGTGTATTGTGGTGTATTGGTGTAACTCTTATACTATTGTTCATTGCTCATTGGATATAGTTGAATGGTTTAAGTATAAGTTGAAAAATGTTTTAAATTGTACTTGATATTGATTCACCCCCCTCTCAGTATCATCAATAGTTTATCACTTTTTCGGTCTCGTTGAACTAATTTACGAAAAAGGAATTGGGAGAGTTCTCTTTAAGTATTTTTTAGACTCTCAAAACATGAAAAACCCCTAAGTTTTCTTTCTTTAGACTCATAAAACAAACATTGAAAGGCCCATGTGGGACTGAACCACTCCTTCCTAGGGTTCGTTAAACATACTCTGAAGGACTCATCCGAAGGATGAGCTTACATTACAATCACATGTTATCCTCCTCAAGCTTGTGTAAAAATAAAGAGGTACTCACCGGAAATGGTGGGGGAAAAAATGGGAAAGAAATGTGTCTAAACCTATATTCCATGGAAGAGTCGCTTTTGAACATGACACCCTTTCACTCGCTTTGTGTCTAGGTTGGAAAATCCGCTCGTCTCTTGATCATACTCCTTATAAGATTACAAATTGGTTTATGATCCCTGTTGTTGAGTCAGTATTTCCTAGGACACTAGTCGTGTCAACAATATGTTCAAAGAGATGTTCAAACCAGAAAACCTTCTATTGCATTGACCATTTCTGTAGTCCTTAAGCCTTCTATTGCATCGGTCATCCCTGAGTCAGTCCTAAATCACTTGTTACTCTGATCTACGTAAAATATTTTTACCCATTTCATGTTATTGATGACGGATACATTAAGGCCCTCCTATGACGAGTCTTTTCCTATCGACTTCAACTCATTATCCAGGAATCAGACTTAGAAACTAATTGATACCTTGGAACTTGCATGCCTCAATGGCAGGTTTCCTCACTTTCGACAATGGGTTTTCATTATTGACCCCTGAACGGGAGATTTCGTTGAGTGTTTGACTTCATCTCATTAATTCACATTCGTTGGATTGTACTAGTGTACCTTGGGAGTTATTTACATTAATGGTGATTTCCCTCGCACTTGTTAATGGTTCTCATCATTGATCGATAATCAAGTGGTTTCTACCATGTTTGACTCCAACACATGTATTCGCATGGTTAGATTCGTACTATAGAGTGGTGGATATGAAGACCCTGGATATTTTCTGTCAGATTCAGGTTGCGTTGGAGTATATTCAGATTGTATTGGTGCATAGATCCACAGTTTATGTCTAGTGGTTATGTTAAAATTTGAGTCTTTAACACATAGTTCCATAGTGTATTTTTGGTGGCTATGTTCAGATTTGAGTATCATATTGGCATGGATCCACAGTGTATGTTTGGTGGCCATGACCTATCTTACTTGACATGGATCTTCACATGTTGGCATTTATGCTTTGAGTCATTTGTATTCTGAGTATGATAATTCCTACCTCAGTGATGGTATATTATTGTACTGTATTTCCTTGTTTGTTGGCAGGTTTCCGACCGACTGTTCCTTGTTCCCTACACACACTCGACAAAGTATTTTAGCTATCACTCTGTTCTAACTTCATACTTTGGGGGGGTCTCTATTACACATTATTTTCGTCATCCCTATGACCGTTAATGATGTAAACCCATATGTTTCCTTCAGAGGAGTTAGTGGCCTGATTTCTTGAAGAGAGAAGGGAGAAGAACTTTTCCCGAGAAAAGAAGTTGCATTTTCCTTTGTAAAAACCCTATAAAAAAGGAATTTCACAGGCTGCATTATAGCTAGGGTACGAGAATGCCTAATTCTCATAGGCTGTATCATAGCTAGGTCACGAGGAGTTCATAGTCTTCTCTATAGATAGGGTGTGAGAATGCTTACACATGGGAAAAACAAGCGTTTTCTTGAATCTTCCATGGTGAGGTGGCATCTGAATGGTTTGGATCTTACTCTCTTTCATGATTTACTGAGATCATCCTAACCTCTTGACCTTATCCTCTTCAGCTTATAAAAGGAGAGGAGCTCTCATGGAGAAGGGCTAAGTTGGATTTGGCTTGGAATTATTATCTTGGTTGGAGTGTCTTTGAGTTTTTCCTTTGTCAAGATAGATTGTGAGTATTATTAGATCTATGCTCTCAGAATTCTTGGAGTGGAAGTGTGTGGAGAATGAAGGATGGTTGGAAGGGACCTTATGACATCAAGGCCATGTTTGTAATCTCTCTTTCACATTTAATATGATACAGTAATATGATTCTTTCCTATAAAGCTTGTTGTGTTTTATTGTATGATTCCTCAATCACATACATAGGTTTCTATTGAGTTTATGATATTTCTATCACTTTGGTTGGTTGCATTCTTTTGTAGGTTCATCATTGTATGAGCATTGGAACGAATCTAGGATGGCGATAGTGAGAGGAAGCAACATTTAAATGGCATGTCACCTATCCCTCTTTAGTTAGTAAATTCAATATTTAAAACTTAAGGAAAGCGTCATGTTCTGGTATGTTTTGTTCTAGATCTAGGTGGATCTAGGGAGATCAGTTAGTGTCCGCACCTACCGATTTATCTGATAACAACTCCTTTAGTAGTTGTAGCACCTTGTCAACATGCCGCACATGATCCTCCGAAGACTTGCTATAGATTAGTATATCATCAAAAAATACTAACACAAATTTTTGAAGGAAGGGCTTGAAAATGGAATTCATCAACCCTTGAAATGTGGAAGGTGAATTTGTAAGGCCAAAAGGCATGAAGAAAAATTCATAATGGCCTTCATGAGTTCAAAATGCTATTTTTGGGATATCTTCTTCCTTCATTCGAATCTGATGATACCCTGAGTGGAGATCCAATTTTGTGAAATAGATTGCTCCATGTAGTTCATCTAGCAATTCATCAATCGTGGGAATAGGAAACTTATCTTTAATAGTGATCTTATTGAGCTCTCTATAATCTGGACACATACACCATGAGCTATATTTCTTGAATACCATTACCACTAGTGTAGAGTAAGAACTTTGGCTAGGCATAATAATTCCAACCTCTAACATTTCTTCAACCATGCACTCAATTTCACTCTTCTGGGCATAAGGGTATATGTATGGCCTGATGTTAGGAGGAACACTCCCAGGAATTAGGTGAATTTCATGATCATGATTTTGAGTGGGTGGAAGACCTTTGGGAATATCTTAAAATACTTTGGAATGCTTATCAATGATCCCTTGGAGATCTTGAGGAATAGATGGCTTAGATGTTTGAACATCTAGTGAGGATAATTGTGCAATAACGCCTTGATGCCCCTTTTTCAATAATTTTTTCATGCCATTAGAGCTTATCACCTTAACGGGTTTCCCTGTGATACCTCTTAACTCAATTTCTTTTCCTTCCAATGAAAATTTCATGAAAAGTTCTTGAAAATTAAAAGCCATTGTTCCTAATGATTGTAACCATTGGATTCCTAGTACAACATCAACACCACCCATGGGTATAGCAATCATTGGACTATTCATTACATATTCCCCCATAGTAAGATTGATCTTATTTCATTTTCCTAAGAAATTGATAGTTCCTCCATCTGCAATCATTACTTGAAACTCTGGCATTGGATATACAAAGAAATTGAGAGATTTGGCTAATTTATAGCGAATGAAATTATGAGTTCTCCCAGAATCAATTAAGACTATTACCTTTTTCTTTTTGATGTATCCTTTGATATTGAGAGTTTGAGGAGTGCTAATTCTAGCCAATGCATTACACGATATTGTGGGAGTCAACTCTTCAAATGAAATTGCTTCTACATTTTCATCTTGAGATGGTTCTTGTTCTTCTTCTTCTTCCTCTTCAAAATATATGTAGAATAATTTATTCTCACCACACTTATGTCCCTTACTGTACTTGCTGTCACAATTAAAGCATAAACCTTTTTCTTTTCTTTCCTCCAATTGTTGAGGTTTTTTAGAAGAAGGAGCATTATTCTCTCTATAGATGTTGGGATTGGTCCTTTTAGTGGCCATAGCCATATTTTTACTTTCAACATTTCTTGCCAGCTTAAATGAATTCTCCAATGATTTGGGTTCCCAAAGGAGAACCTCATGTTGAATATTATCCTTTAAAGTTCCTATGAATACATCAATCAAGTGCTCATCTAGAATATCTATTACCTTTATATTCAATCTTTGGAAGTTCTCAATGTGCTCTATAACTGAACCCTTTTGCTTGAGATTTATCAATTGGCTAAAGAAGATATTTCTCCTTGTATCCTCATAGTGTTCTATCATTTCTTCCGTGAAATTTTTCCAAGTGACGAGTGATTTGCGAGAACAAAGCCATCGATACCATACAAATTGATTAGGTTCTAAATATAAAGAAGCAATTCGTACCTTTTGTGTATGTGGCACATTATGTAGATCAAAGAAGTGCTCCATTTAAATTATCCATGTTATTGGGTCCTTGCCATCAAACTTCCTCATATAGATCTTAGGAACGTGGTTGGTCTTCAACCCAAAGTTGGAATTTTTCCATTCTTTATTCACCTTCCTTGTGTCCTCATCATGAATTTCATGGGATACTTTTTCACTTTTAGGTGTCCTCTCTATTATGAAAATTTTCAATCCTTCCATGATATCCCCTTTTAAACCCTCCATCATCTCTTGTAGTTCATCTTTTGTTACTGTCTTCTTTTATAAATCATTTATGCCCCTACGCATTTATTCACCTTCATCAAGAGTCCATGTAGGATTATCTAGAGGCTTATTTGGTGTAGAAGTTCCCTTTTTGGGTGGCATGTTGTCCAAGTGTCACTTTTGAACCTTGATTTTGAGGTGGTTCTGCTAGACAATATTTCTTTTGCTGTATCTCCAAAGTTTCGGCTCTTCTGGGTATGAAAAATTATTTTTTGTAGTTTTCTGATATTTCTTCTTTGCAATGGAACATGTATGATTAAAATTAGATGTGCCAAGTGGAATTTATGGTAACTTCCCCACAACTTGCTGATTTTTGGCCTTTCTAGGAGATGTCACTTGTATAGCGTGCCCCGCACAAAATAATTGATATAAAATTTTGAAACTCATACCATAAATACTACAGACTATCCAATATCCAATGCAACCAGTATCACTCAATTTGGATACTCTAGGAAGAAGTTGTGATTTTTTTACCTGGAACACCTTCTTGAGACTAGTCAATAGGACTAGTCAGATACCCTATCTTTCACAGGGTGTATATACAAATGTAAGACGACCCAGAATCTGAACATTTTACCACAAATACCTTACTAATTTATGTGAATATCATCAAGAGTTAGTTTTTTGAGATGTTACATAAAAAAAGTTATAGCGGAAATTCAGAAATGACTCAGTTCAGGATGATTCCATAACCCTATCTTGCACAGGATGTATATCTGAATCTATAAGGCCTCAAGAGATGAAATTTTAACCCAAAGTACCTTGATCCATCTACTAAATATCATCCATTCTGTTCCTTTTGAAACGTTCTAGAAAAAAAGTTATAGTGAAAATTCCAAGGTGTCGCAGATGTAGCAGCGAAACCCCAAGACCTTGAGCTTTGATACCATGTGTTAAGAACCAAATATCAATATAGCATAGAAAAACCTCAAAATAAGTACTCAATGCCTTGAAAAAGAGAGAAATTTAGATAATAATCCTCTTTGAGGGGGAAAACTCCTTATGCCCACATAAATGTACAATTCCAAGATGATTCCAAATGAAAATGTCTCCTTGGTATATATAGGAGACTAGGAGGTATAATTAAAACTAATGGAATAAAGACAACATAAATAAAATAACATTACTAATGTAATATGCCCCAATTAAGGGGTAATGAACCAATACTAGGGCTTAACAAAGAAGCTAGAGCCGAATGCTGAAGTTGGGATATTTGTGGGGTACATAGAAACACCCCATAATTATCATGTGTATTTTCCTAATAGTAAGATGATTGTTATGCAACGGGATATAAAATTCGATGAGGAGAAAGCCATGCTGTTTTTGCTTGAGAGGGAGATATAATTGCGTGAAGAGGAGGAACTGTTGGTTCCCAAAGATGAGTCTCAATATGTGGATCAACCACATGAGGAGGTTCATGGAGTGGAGGAAGCCACTCATGCAGAGCCATCCATCAGAAATGGCAGAAAGTGCACCACGGAAGCTGATAAATTGAGACTATATGATGCACAAAATGTAGGAGCCCCTACTTCACAATGCAGATAGAGACAATCTCCTGATCAATTTACTGGATACATTTCTCTCATGAAAAAATGTATTGCGACTGAACCATCCTCCTTTCAGGAAGTAGTGCAGGATCCCACTTGGGTTGATGCAATGGTGGAGGAGTATGATTCCATTGTCAAAAACAGTGCATGGGAAATTGTCCCAAGACTGGTCGACAAATCAGTGGTAGGTTCAAGATGGATCTACAAGGTAAAAAAAGCTACTGACAGGAGTGTGGAAAAATACAAGGCTATATTTTTGGCCTGGGGCTTCTCACGGATCGAGGGGATAGATTATGATGAGACCTTTGCACCTATCACAAGGTACTCTTCCATAAGATCAATCTTTGCACTCTCAGCACAGATGGGTTGACACATTCATCATATGGATGTAAAAACTGTGTTTCTCAATGGGATCATTGAGGATGAGGTGTACATAGAGCAGATTGAAGGATTTGATATCTTCAGCAATGAGTTGGATGTGTGCTGACTCAAAAGAGTGATGTATGGGATAAATCAAGCACCCTATGCTTGGTACACTTGGATAGACAACTATTTCACCAGACTGTGCTTCAACAAAAGTGAAGCGGATGCAAACCTATACCAAATTGTGGTGGAGGGTAAGATTTTAATCATTTTTCTTTATGTTAATGATTTAATATTGACTGGTGATGAGCAGCTGATACACTCATGCAAGGAGGACCTTGAAAAGGAGTTCGAGATGAAGGATATGGGCCTCCTTCATTATTTACTTAGATTGGAAATATGACAACGAGATGGTGAAATTTTTGTGTCTCAAGGAAAGTATGCAAGGGAGATACTGGGTAAGTTTCACATGGAGGGATGCAAACCCATGGATAATCCTCTTCTAGGAAACTAGAAGAAAGAGGATGCTACTTCTAGAGAGGTAGTGGATGCTACTGTCTATCGATAGTTAGTGGGTTTGCTAATGTATCTAGTGAACATGAGACCAGACATTTGCTATGCGGTTAACCAACTGAGTCAAGCGATGGTTAAGCCTACCAAGATCTTTTGGAAGGCAGGTAAGCATGTCCTGAGATACCTAAGGGGCACATCTGAGTATGGCCTATGGTACAGACAAACAGATGAGGTGAAGTTTCATGGATTCATGGATGCATATTGGGCAAGCAACCCAAAGGACAGAAAGAGAACATTAGGGGGGATCTTTAGTATCGGATCTACAATTGTTTCTTGGTAAAAAAGGAAACAGAGATCTGTGGCACTCAGTGCAGCGGAAGCGAACATGGCATCGAGTCAAGATGCATGTGAGGTTATCTGGATGAGAATGATCTTGGTTGGTTTGTTTGGTTCTCATTTAGATCCAACAGTGATTCATTGTGATAATCAGAGTTGCATTAAATTCTCGATTAATCCCATGTTTCATGATAGATCTAAGCATATAGATATCCGGTATCATCATATCAGATCTTATGTGTTGTGGAATATCATGTTGCTTCAGTACATTCCTATGGAATATCAGGATGCAGACATTCTGATGAAGGCGCTCACCAAGATAAAATTTGAATACCATAGAGACATGATTGGGGTGAAGAATAATCCATTTATTGTTGAGAGGGAGTGTTAAGATTCAACAAGAAGATCCTAGTGAAAATTGTACACCTACACTAGGATTGAGCCTCATGCTATTTTTAGGTGGAAGTCTATTTTTAGATGATGAGCAAATTCTATTTATAAATGATGTCTATTTATAGATGGTGAGAAAATTCTATTTATAGATGTATGTTGACTATTATTATCCCGTAATAATAGCTAGACAATAAATATTAGTCGATTCTCAATGAGCACTTGGAAATAGTTAACTGAAGTGGAAAATCAGTTAGCTATAATAAATTTGAGTTCAAAGGTTGACTGGTGGGATATACAAGTCGAATTAGTTGTAACTGAGTGATTCGAAGTTGTAACAGAGTTGGATGTGTAGTTATGTGAGTTGTAAAGTAGTTTAACTCAGTTAAGTGAGTTAAGCTCAATTGTACTAGTTGTAATTGAACTTACACTAGTGAGAGATCAGTGAATTAATTATTAATTAATTCACAATCAATGATCTCACATGAAAATGAATATTTACCACTGTTAACTACATCCATGTCAGATCCAGTGGAGACCCAGTTGAGATAACAGGTGAAAGGGATAGTTTGACTATCAGTTGTGACATTATTGAGTGGACTCCTACAACCACACACACATTGGATCTTCCCATGAGGATTGCCCATCCTAGGCAAGAGTAATTCATTCATTGCAAGGATTTCCATCAACATGGATTGCGCAGAAGAGGCAGGTTGTCCGGAGGCAGTAAATTGGCACATGCATTTGCCAATTTTTGTATGACAGTGTGAGACGATTGTATATTGTACTGAGAGCTCTTGGAATAGAGTTTTGTATGAGATTGTTTCATGATCCATGGTATATACATAATATATGATAGCTAGGTTTTTAGATTTATGCTCTCCCGGTAAAACATCTGTGTTATGTGTGATTGATCTTTCTTCTTGATATTTCAATTGGTGATCGTGTTTTAAATTCCGCAATAATATTTGTAGAAGAGATTTTGTATTTAACAGTGGCATATAATTGTTAGATCAGGAGAATCTGGGAAATACATAACTTGTATTAAAATTTCTACACCTACCATCCCTCAGTTAAAGTCCCCTATCATGGACTCACGTCACATACTTTTTGGGACATGAAACTCCTAGTTTGGTCAGTTGACCCAAGAACCCATCATCCTGTTTTCACAAAGGTTAACATTTTTTCATCAATTTCTAGGCAGAGGTTCCACTCTCCTCTTCTCCCACAAGATCCTGCCTCAGTCCTCATAGTTCCTTGAACTGTTGTTCGAAGATGTGATAGTACTCCAACTCTCTAAGCCCGATGTTGGTTTTCCTATCACCATGGATAATCAACCTTGTTGAAGGAGAGAGTCCAAGGTTGTGATTTCTCCTTTTCACCAAGATAGAGTGTCTTCATATTCTTATTTATATTACCAGAACTAATAGACAAGAAAAGGACGATTCTCTCTTCTGATGGAAATTAAATTCATTTAGGAGGTCAGTGTCTACATGGTGGACTTTAAACATGTTCCTCATTCATCACACAAACACCAATGATGGGGAAGAGTTGAGAATTTTACAAAACAACTTCCATAAACATTACTTACCTTGGGGCCTACTCGACTCTCGAGGAACTATGTTTGGTTGCAACTACAACCTGGACCGATGATTTTCTCTTACTCAAACTCGGTTGCAACAACAACTTGGTTTGATACTTAGGGCCGTTGATGATGATGATTTTCTCTTACTCAAGATAGTCATTGTTTGAATATGGTTTAACACTAACGGGGGGGTGAATCAATATTAACAATTTTTTCACAACATTTAAATAATTATTTATTAACTTTATTTATCATCAAGAAACTTCAGTAAATAACATCAATAAATATAAACTTAAATTAAAAATTACAAGTTTTAGATGAAGATTGATTTGGAGCACCAACTCTAGGAGACAACAATCCTCTTTTTTAGGGAAGAAACTCTAGGAATCTCCAACTGCCCCTTTGTTCCAGGGCTCCAACCCTAGGAAGCACCAACTCCCTTATTTTAGGGGACCAACCCTAGGAAGAAACAACTCCCTTGTTTTAGGGAATCAACCCCAGGAAGCACCATCTCCTTGTCTTTAAACTTTATTTGGAAAGGATACTAATCCTTCCTTTCTCCTCCCTTCCACCCTCACTTCATAAGTATTTTCATCTTTCTTCCTTAGACTCCACACTTTCTTTTGATCTTATGCTGTAGATCCGAGAGACACTTTATTCTCATCATTATTTAATTTTTATATAGTCTTCCAACTAGTGAACTTTGAATAATTGTGTCTTTTAATAATGAACCATTGTACCCTTTCATTAACATAAATTTGTTTTAATTTCTTCCTTTATTAATTTTAAGTGATCAGGTGACTTTGATTTTTCTTGAATAACTTTTTATTAAGAAACTATATTAAGAATCACATTCTCAAATGGCACTGGTAGGCAGGCTCTTTATCTTCTACTTTTACAATTTTATAAGTTTTGCATGGACATAAAATTGATCATATTCTTCCATATGCTTCTATCATTCTCTTAGTATCTTTGTGACCACAATGGTGAACAATCTTCTTAGCCTCTATCGATTACAGTAATGATTTTCTTCATTGGTTTCCTACACGAAACAGAGTTAAGCACCATGTGCTTTATATTTTCTTTATGTGACCTCAGGCTATGATTAAGTCTCTATTACAAAAGGTTCCTGTTTGAACTTTGGTGCTAAGTATTCAACTGTGAACCCCTTTATTCTATGTGACCATAACCTGTGATGAAAAAAAATTCAAATATGTGCTTATCCAGTGATTTCAACATTATTCTCGATCAACGATCAATAATTGATCTAATGGTGAGATCTACAGTATACTCTCTTTCAACATAGTGGAGTTTTAACACTTGACCATTGTGCACTTTTATTCCTAGAGAGACACGTCATCAATTTTATCGACGGTCTAGATTAATAGTGCAACACCTCCTTATAATTAACTGTCATGCAACTTGTGGTGCGTGATTTCTCCTCTGTAATGGATCTGTGTCCTCGATGGATGGTTATATATTCACTCCCTCACAGCTCCGACATAATTTGAACCTTTTCATACCTTAGAGATCGATGTTTTTTTATCTAATCATAGTTGGATGGACGATTGGTAAGATTTCGAGACTTCAACACTCTGGTACTCCGGGATAATACAAATCTAAAGTTGTTTTCAAATCTCATGGAGTTATACCTTTCAAATTTCTTACCCTATCTTTCCACTTGATTTATCTAATGGTCATGATAAATACCAGAGGATCTTATATCAACGACCTGTGTGATTTCACTACTTCAGCCTTCGACACTTTTTCTATTAGAAGAAGTTGGACATTCCCGAAGGCCATAAGCTTGGAGATGACATGACATGATGATTTCACGAATCATGACATGGACCCATGGTATGTGTGCCATGTGTCACTCAAAAATGGACATCTTGGGATCCAAAAGGAACTGAATTCATGTGACACATGTCCCCATATGGCACCCTTACCACGTGGCATAAGACACATCATCAACCAAACAAATAGTCTACATTCCTATGCTCTAGATGTGATGGTTTGCATGATTTCTTGAATTCTCCTTTTCACTTCATGGATTTGACATTTTTCAGCTTTTTGTAGTCTCCAGTAATCGCTAAAATGGTGAAGTTTCGAAGTCTCGAAACTTTCAGCTCCTGCTTGGCTTCGATGAATGGTTGACAATCTATCGGTTCGATCTGATGGCTCTGGTTATACCCAAAATTTATCAATTATATTTGATGACTCTTGATTATCTGGATCTCAATCTAATGGACATGATTCCATGATCCTTTACAAAGGATCTATGTCTACATTTCTCTCTCTATTGTGGACAATTTCTGCAACACTATTTCTCTATTTTTTCTTCCATCCTACACATTCTTTTCCATACCTTTTTCAATGATTTGACATCAATAAAAACTAATCTTCCAATAGTCACAGTGGTCATTTCATGAGGTTGTTGGATTGAGGATGGTCCAAGTAATAGTGGTGGGGGACCTGTTGGCACCCACGGTTTTGGGTTAATATCATGTGCGTGCATAAATTGATTTGTGCACACTCATCCCAATTTTTCTTGCACCCAAGCAGATGCACGATGATTGAAAAGAAATGTGCACCAAACTGATTTTTGACAAGTGTTTTTAATACAAACTAAAGTCAAGTCCTGCTAGTGCACATTAATCCGATTTTTGGAAGCACACTAGAAATCAAGAAGATGCATGCCAGAATCAAGAGAGGAATCTTTAGGAAATCTCACCAAATTATTACAACTAGAAGCACAAGGGAACATGGATAAGACAAAATATGAGTTGGCGGGGCAGGTAAGATTGCCTTGATTCTAGAGAGACCACATGGAATGCAGGTAGGTGGTAGAAGCATGTGATAATGTTAGTCATTAGAGAAAGTGGAGCTGAAGTGATAGAGACAGAGCTCTGAATCCGAGAAGGATATAAAAGGAAGCAAGAATGACAAAGAAGAGATTGATGTTGTTTTCGAGTTGATTCACTGGGTCATTGTGTTGCTTATTGTCGGAGATCTCTCTCTAAGTATTTGTAGTACTATAATGTTGTAATTCTCTTGATTGTAAGTTTGAGTTTGTCATATGTATAATTTTTAAAGGATGTTCATGGTGCAATTCATTATAAATATGGGGAGTTATACAAAGAGTATATCATACTATGTTGTTGTGAAATATGTTGTGCTTAATGTATGCCTATATTTGATGGAATGAAGAGAATAATAAAGTTTTAGTAATTATGAGTTATCATGTGTTCGCGATATAGTATTTGGATATGTGTGTGCATTTGTTTTTCTTAATGATAATAGTAAGTTGCCAGTTATGGAATGTATATATATCAACCCATATGGTTCTCTGAGTGTTTATCCCTTCATCCATGACACAAGACCAGACGGTCTCTGTGATCCTCATAACATCTCAGGTGAGACTTCCTTTAGCCTTGGCTAAGGATTGATATGTCAATGCTTTGGGTATTTTTTCAGTCAACTTTGGATGAACCTTGGGTCTTAACCCCCAAACATTAAGAAGAACACGCAAGCGTGAAATGGAAAAACACCTATACAACCTAAAACATTAACCCATAACTCTTAATTGACCTATTGCTTATATGTACGGGTTAGGTGCATGGGTTATCTATGTTTATTATATGTTAGAGTTGTATGGGATAGATGTATCATTAAGTGAAATATGTGTTAGTTTTAACACCAATGTTACAATTAGGTGTGCTTGTTATATGAGTGGATGTGTGGGACTATGTGCATGAGTAAGTGTATATGTTTGGTGCATTATTTTGTTCATTATTTCACTTACATACTATGTCCTATATATACATGAGTTATGAATGTGTAGGGTTAACTATTCAGGTCATGTGCATGGGTTAAATGTTTGGGTAGGTACATAGGTTGTATGCATTTATCATGTTAAATAGGTATGTTTCCCTCGGTGCATGTATGTGTGGTTAGGCATGTGACTAGAACCCGTGACCAAATGCAATTCTGAACATGCACTTATCCGGTGATTTCAATATTATCTTGGATCAACGGCTAGGAATTAATATAATGGTGAGATCTATGGTCCACTCTCTTTCAACATAGTGGAACATTAACGCTTGACCATTGTGTACTTTTAATACTAGAGAGAAATGTCATCAATTTTATCGATGGTCCAGATTAATAGCACAACTCTGCCTCATAATTAACTATCTTGCAACTTGTGGTGCATGATTTCTCCTTCGTCATGGATCTATGTCCTCAGTGGATGGTTAGATATTCACTTCCTTGCAACTCTGATAGACTTTTAACATTTTCATACCTTGGATATCAATGGTTTATGATTTAATCAATCGTTGGATGGATGGTTGGTGGGATTTCGAGACTTTGATGCTTCGATACTCTAGGATATTACAACTCTCAAGTTGTTTTCAAATCCCCCAGAGTTATACATGTCGAAGTGATTACCCTATCTTTCCAATTTCTTGATCTAATGGTCATGAGAAATCCCAGAGGACCTTAGATCAACGACCCACATGATTTCTCTACTTTAACCTTCGACACTTTTGTTGGTAAAAGAAGTTGGACATTCGTGGATGCCATAATCCCGGAGATCACATGGCATGATCATGTCACCTATGGTGACGTGTGTAAGTTTTAACCCTGTGAATTAAAGCAATGCATATAGATTCTTAAGCAAAACAAAAATTAATCAATGGCCCATTCACATAGTACACAGAGATTTATACCAGAAACCCTCAACCGGGAAAACCTTTCTTATATTCATTATATCAAATTTCACCATTCACTATACAATATATACAATTTTTTTAGGTATTCCGTAGATACCAAAACCATAATCCCTAAAACTAGGATTATTTTTAGTAAACCGCTAAAAATAGAAAAAACCACCCAAAACAAATTTTGGGGGGGCATACCTGCCCCCCCTGGGATCCCCCTAGGAAAGTGCCCAATGCACATGTCACATACAAGGAAATAGTATGAGGGATCATCAGATGTAGTTTTCATATCTGATGCGCCCACACACACACATGCAAATAATATAACACATACCCAACATTCTCCCACTTGTTGTTTTCTTTGCATCCAGGGGTCCAGGGGATTATATAGTCAACAATCCAGGGAAACAATGCCCATTGTTACTCTACACCAGGATAACTTTTCTATGCTCACATACTTTGCCAATGAATCTGCAACATTCTTCAAAGTGACAACCTTTTCCAACAACACCTTCTTTTCCTCAACCATGTCTCTCACAAAGTGATACTGTACATCAATATGCTTTGTCTTTGAATGGTAAGTTGGGTTCTTTGGCAGGAAGATTGCACTCTGACTGTCACAATATAATATCACTACTTGTTGTACCAACCTAATACCTAAACACAATCTTTGTAACCATATTGCTTCCTTTCTTGCATGAGTGGCTTCCATGTATTCAGATTCTATAGTTGAGACTGCAACTACAACCTATCTTTTGCTCATCCAACTAATTTATCCTCCAAATAGGTTAAACACATACCCACTTGTAGATATTTTGTGATCCATATCTCCAGCCCAGTCTGCATCAAGAAATCCATGTATGTCCAACACTTTGTCCAATCCTGGTCTTCCTTGGTAGCACAATCCATAACTAGTAGTTCCACGAAGATACCTAAAGACCCTCTTTATTGTTGTCCAATGCTCCTTTCCTGGTTTTGACATATACCTGCTAAAAACTCCCATTGCATGTACAGTGTCCGGTCTAGTACAGACCATTGCATACATCAAACTGCCAACTCCACCAGCCTATGGAACATGGGACATGCCCTCTTCTTCTTCCTGTGTCTTGGGACACTGATCTACAGATAACTTTACACCTATAGGAATAGGAACATTGACCAGTTTACTTCCATGCATATTAAACCTTTTCAATATCGTCTCAACATATTTTCTTTGATTCAACTAGAGTTTCTTGTTTGCATGATCTCTTTTAATCTCCATTCCTAGAATGAAGTTAGCAACACCGATATCCTTCATGTCAAATTTAGAGGATAGTTGCAATTTCACCTCCTTGATAACATCCATGTTATTTACTACCAATAACATGTCATCAACATACAACACTACATAAATGAAGTGATTACCAACCTTCTTGGAATATACACAGTGATCATCCCTGCTTCTTACAAATCCCAATCCAAGGATGTATGTGTCAAAATTTTGGTACCACATCCTAGGTGATTGCTTCAGACCATATAGTGACTTCTTTAGCTTACAGACCAACTCTTTCTTTCCCTTCACTACAAATCCTTCTGGCTGCTTCATGTAGATTTCTTCTTCCAGTTCCCCATGTAGGAATGTTGTCTTCACATCCATCTGTTCCACTTCAAGATCAAAAGAAACAAAAATAGATAAAAGAAATCTAATAGAAGTTAACTTAGCAACAGGAGAAAAAATCTCACCAAAATCAATTCTCTCTACCCAGGAATAACCTTTTGCTACTAACCAAGATTTGTATTTCTCGACTTTATCTTGTGCATTAAACTTCTTCTTAAACAACCATTTTCTACCAACATATTTTTTTCCAACTGGAAACTCAACTATATCCCATGCCTCATTCTTATCCAAGGCATCCATTTCTTCAACCATGGCCTTTTTCCAGAGTTTACTATCCTCTAAATTCATTGCTTCCCTGACATTTATGGGATCATCATCAGTAATAGATAAAGTAAAATTGGAACGAAAATCAGGTGGACTATACCTTTCTGGTTTCCTTTTATCTCTCATTGATCTCCTCAATATTGGGGTATGAGGTTCTTCTTCTTCTTCTTCTTCTTCTGCTTCCTCTTCTTCAGATGATTCAGATTTTGCATAATCCAACTCAAGCTCTATTTTCTCAAGTTCATCTTGCATTGGTAGGAATTCCTGTTTGGACACATCTTTTACCTCTCTGAAAACAACACCTCGACTGTAAACAATTTTCTTGGTTTCTAGGTTCCAAATCTTGTAACCTTTCACACCATATTTATAACCAATAAAGATACACTTTTCATCCTTTTTATCCAACTTACTTCTATTTTCCTTTGGAACATGTACATAAGCATCACAACCAAACACTCTAAGGTGTTGAAGAGAGGGTTTCTTTCCAGACCATACCTCATGTGGAGTTTTATCATCCAACGTTGATGAAGGTGATCGATTGACTAGGTAACATGTTGTACCCACTGCCTCTGCCCAGAATTCTTGTCATAACCCGACACTACTGAGCATGCTCCTTGCTTTTTCCATCAGTGGCCTGTTCATCCTTTCTGCAACTCCATTATACTGAGGAGTGTATGGAGTAGTCTTTTGCCTTGATATACCACACTTCTTGCAGAATTCTTCGAATTCATTTCCATAGAATTCTCCACCATTATTTGTTCTCAATATCTTTATTTTCTTCTTTGTCTGATTTTCTACCAGAGCCTTAAACTCTTTAAATTTATCAAATACCTTAGATTTCTTTCTAAGAAAATAAATCCATGTGTTCCTTGAAAAATCATCTATGAATGAAACATAATACACATATTTACCTAAGTATGGAATAGGAACAGGTCCAAACACATCACTGTGTATCAACTCTAATATCCCCTTTGCTCTTGTAGCACCAGATGGGAATATTACTTGATTATGTTTACCATATATGCAATGTTCACATAAATCAAAATCCAAAGTGCAATTAGACATACCTTCAACCATACTTTTACCATGTAGTGTTCAAAGGCCCTTTTCTCCAATATGTTCCAGTCTTTGATGCCACAACATGGTCTTCTTTCCAGGGACAATATTGGTCTTGTCTTCTTTATTTCTCTATTCAGGGACAACAAAACTATTACACCCATTAGTATAAGTGCTTCCCAACAACTTGTATAGAGTTCCACACTGAACTCCCCTCATTAACACCATTGCTCCTCGTACCATCTTGCAAGTGTTATTTCCAAATACAGTATCCACTCCTGCTTCATCCATCTTGCTTACAGATATTAAGCTCCTATCTAGTTTTGGAATGTACAAAACCCCAAGAAGTGTTCTAATCCTTCCATCTTTTAGCAGCAACTTAACCCTTCCACGTCCCAATATTTTTGTTTTCAAGTCATCTCCTAGGAATACATCACCACCATCATATTTTTCATATTCAAAGAACCACTCCGTGTGAGGAGTCATATGCTATGACTCACCTAAGTCGATCAACCATACATCATGGTCTACATGTGTACTTGTAGATGCCAGGTAAACATCACCTCCTTCTTCAGTGGAGGTTTTCACCTCTGTGGAAGAGGTACTATTAGATCCCTTTGGTTTTTCAACCTTCTTAGTCATGCAATCTTTCTTATAATGCCCTATTTTACCACACTTCCAGCATTTCCTCAAAGATTTTCCTGGAGACTTAGATCTACCTGTAGATTTAGATCTCCACCCCGAAGGCTTACCCGGGTTCCTGTCTTGGGTATGACCTCTTACAAATAAAGCATCTGTGCTATGACTATCCATGTTTTTCCGCCTCATCTCTTCAGATAACAAGGATGGAACTACATCCTCATACTTCAATGTAGATTGAGTGGTACTACCAATTGCTACAACTAGATTATCCCAAGAGTCTGGCAAAGAACATAACAAAGTAATACACTTATCTTCTTCTGCAATCGTAATGTTAAAAAAGACAAGTTGACTTACCAGAGTATTAAAAACATTTAGATGTTCTGTCACAGAATCTCCACCTTCCATCCTAATATGAAACAACTTCTTTCGAAGAAACAACTTGTTTACCGGGGACTTTGATTGATACAAATTCCCCAACTTATCCCATAGTTCCTTGGCTGTAGATTCTCCTGAGACATTCAACAAAATGAAATCTTCCAAGGAGAGTCGAATAGTACTCCTTGCTCTTTTATCCAACTTCTCCCAATATTCCTTCGACATACCAGTAGGTGGTGTACTGGTAGTTTTTGTACTGGTAGGTTGTGTACCAATAGCCTGTGTGCTAGTAGACAATGTACTAGTAGCTTGTGTACCAGGATCTAGAACGATCCATTATTCTTTTTCTATAAGAAGGCCCTCCATCTTCAACTTCCATAGCTCAAAGTTTTTACCGTTGATTTTCTCTATATCAATTCAAGAAGAGCTTACCATTCCTCTTTCTGCACTCAAATCACCACTGCAAAATCTCCCACTAAACCTAGGTTTATCACAGACGCAAGATAAACTTGATCTATGAAGACTGAGCCAAACCCTCAACAACAAAGGTATCCCTCTAAAGCTAAAAATGAGCTCTAATACCACATGTAAGTTTTAAACCTCTGAAGTAAAGCAATGCATATAGATTCTTAAGAAAAACAAAAATTAATCAATGGCTCATTCACATAGTACACAGAGATTTATACTGGAAACCCTCAACCGGGAAAACCTTTCTTATATTCATTATATCGAATTTCACCATTCACTATACAATATATACAATGTTTTTAGGTATTCCGTAGATACCAAAACCCTAATCCCTAAAATCGGGATTATTTTTAGTAAACCACTAAAAAAAGCAAAATCCACTAAAAATAGCAAAAAATTCCCAAAAACAAATTTTCAGGGTGCTTCCCCGAACACTGCGTGTAACCGGAGGAGGGCATACCTGACCCCCCCCTGGGACCCCCCTAGGAAACCACCCGGTGCACATGGCACAAACAGGGCACTAGTATGAGGGATCATCAGACGCAGTTGTCATATCTGACGTGCCCACACACACACATGCAAAGAATATAACACATACCCAACAACATGGACCCATGGTATGTTTTCCACATGTCACTCAAAAATGGACATGTTGGGGTCCAAAAGGAACTGAGTTCATGTGACACGTGACCCCATATGGAACCCTTTCCATGTGGCATGAGGCACGTCATCAACCCAACATATGGTACACATTCCTCTGCTCCAGATATAATGGTTTGCGTGATTTTATGACTTCGGATTTGCACTTCGTGGCTTCAACACTTCTTGGCTTCAACATTTCACATATTTTCATAGACTCTAGTAATCATTGAAGTGGAAAAGTTATGGAGTCTTGAAAATTTCTATCTCCTTCTTGGCTTTGATCAATGGTTGACCATCTATCAGTTTGATCTGATGGATCTGGTTATACCTGAAATTTCACAATTAGATCTGATGACTCTTTATTATCTAGCTCCTGATCTAATGGTCACAATTCCATGATCCTTTACAAAGGATATTTGTCTGCATTGCGTTTTGTCTTTTGTGCGATTTATGTAACGCTATTTCTCATGAGATTTTATTTCCTCTTGTGCGTTCCTCTTCATACTTTTTTCCATGATTTGACATTAATGAAAACTAATATTCCAACAATCTTCACCTTTGGAATTGATGGAAACAAAGTAAGAACCCATTATTTTAACCGGGTTTTATTGTTAATCCTCCCCCTTTGATAGCAATGATATAAGGAATCTTTCTTCTCTCCCCTTGAGGTGATGCTCCCCATGTCCATGTGATCCTTCTTCTTATTTTGTAGTTTTAATGAGGTATTGAAAGTACTCCCAATTTTTGTCTAATATTCTCAGAAGTCCTTCTTGGTATAGGTTTTGTGAATATGTCTGCAATTTTATCTTTAGTATCAATATATTACACTTTGGATACCTTTTGAGAAACTTGATATCTTAGAAAATGGTATTTAATCAAGATATTCTTGGTTTTAGAATGCATAATAGGATTCCTAGAGATATTTATGGCACTAGTGTTGTCATAGCTAATAGTGATTGGATGATCATATTTCACTTGCACATCTTCTAGGGTCTGTTTCATCCAGATTAATTGTGTGCAGCAAGATGCAACAACAATGTACTTAGCTTCTGCTGTAGATAGTGATATAGATGTATTATTTTTACTTAACCATGATAACAGAGATTTTCCCAGGTAGAATTATCCTCCACCAGTACTTTTCTTGTCATGTATACTACCAGTTGTTACACATCAAAATTACTCACTTCAATGATGACCCATTGTCGTCATTACTAGTGTCGCAAGTGTCAAAAACATCATACTGCCATATTTCCTATGTCATGTCTCTAAAAACATCATAAGGACACTTAAGAAACCTTCAAAGAATGGTTTAATAAGGAGAAATCATCCGATGAGGAGTACGAAGATTTTTCCATTGAGAAAAACACTTAAAAATGAAGTTTGAAGAGCAATGCTCCCCTACCCACTGTCAGGGAGTGTCATCGCTCCTTAACCCTCTTTGGGGGAGTGTTGTAGCACTTTGGACACCTTTTTAGGGGAGTGTTATGGTTGTTTGAGGAAAATTTGGGCAACGCTCCCCTACCTACTATCAGGGAGCACCAACACTCCTTAACCCTCTTTGGGGGAGTGTTGCAATGCCCTGTGTACCCTTTTGGGGGAGCACTGGCCTATTTGGGAGCGTTACGTTGTTCAGAAAATCAGGGGAAGATCCCCCTTATCTTGGAAATTAGTTGGATTTGAATCTGAGGTCAAGGCTCGATCTTAGGGAGGATCCACAACTGATGGAAAAATATCCTCAACCTATGCCAAGAATATCTAAGGTTGTTGGGTCTCTCCAAGCTTCTATAAGGAGGCCTCCTCATGGAGAAAATCATATAGATATTGAGAGATACCAAACTTATGATCTCATGAGTGGTATTGATATGGGGAGACATTGTGAAGTATCAAACTTATGATCTCATAAGGGAGATATCATTGAAGCATCAACATTCTGTGTGGATTATTTGAGCAAGGGTCTGGACAAAGAGATATTGGTGAAGCTACTGCACCTACATCCATGGCTGTAAGCATATCACTTTGTTTTCATTAATATAAATCTATGCTTGGCCTGTTTCCTTTAAAGTTTGTGTACATTTCATGAACTTGTTTCTTTCATAGATACATTATGAAGCTAATAATGGTAGAGTAGGAAGTATGTCTCGTTGTTGTTTCTCATTGTATTGCAAGACCTTTTGAAGAACTTGGAGATCAAGATCACCCTGGATCAAGCAAGGACAAACGTCGGTAAAAAGGTATTTACTCTTCTTCCTTCTTATTATTTGGATATTTTAACTTCATGAAAAGGAAATTTAGTGTCCACAATAGCACTTTTTTGTCATGGTCATTGGGGTCTAGTATCCAAGAGAGAATCCACTTGTCTGTAGGGGGATTTCTCTGTAACAAAAATTGGTGATTCCACTGGGGAGGAAATTTTATTCTTGTTTCCTTTCCTAGTTCTTGTTTTGGCCTTTTATCATTCTTTGACCTTATCCATGACATGTCTCTGATCCTTAGATGTGTTTTTGGATCTTGAATTCATCTTACACACTGCATTTTTGCATTTTTCCTAAGTTTTTTTGGTTTCTAGGAAAAAAATTTAGTTCTAAGAGGCCAACGCTCCCCTGCCTTTACCACCAGGGCGTTGGCACTCCCTTGTAGAATCCCACAAGGTGTTGCAATGATCTGGTACGCTTGACACCAGAGTGTTGCCCCTTTTTCTGCAAAAATCTTCTTGGGAGTAGTTTTTCTCAGTCTTCGTTTTTCTTATTAATCTGCTCAGGGTTTATGCTATCTTAGTGCGTCCTTGTTTAGCCTCCAATTATTTGATTTCTAAGGAATAATGATGTTTTTTTTGGATTTTTGACATCTATTTTCCTTTCTTTGAATCACACTTCTTCCCTGAGATTTGGAGTCGATCTACTGCTTTCTCACTTATCTGATTGACTAAAAGTTGTTGTAATGAAATTCAAAGATATTTTCACTATTTCATTTTGATCCTTGAGGTCTTTTCTCCAAGCATTTCTTCCTTTATAGATTTGGTTTTCCTTTTTCTTGTTTGATCACAACGAGGGTGTGTTTTTGTTTACGTGAATTTTTCTTCCGGGTTGCTTAAATCTCACAGATCTTGAAGTTTGATTAATATAGGAAGCTTTACATCGAACTGATTATCAGTCACATATAAACATTTTAGCATTGTATAGGATTTTTGATTGAATATTATTGCATGAGGCATATTAGTGTTTGAAAGTGAAAGGAAAATCCTTCTCCTTCCCTTAAATAGGCATTCATTGATGTTGAAAAGTCAACAAGAAACATGTGTCTAATTTAGTTTTCCCTTAATTAAATTAGACAATAAATATTAATCTATTATCTCATTCATAACTGAGTGATTTGGAATTGTAACAGAATTGTAAGTGTAGTTAAGTGAGT
>ML783689.1:842001-859636 GCA_009831015.1 Picea engelmannii
CTAATTTGTGTATGACAGTGTGAGACGATTGTATTGTACTGAGAGCTCTTGGATTAGAGCTTTGTATGAGATTGTTTCATGATTCATAATATATGATAGTGGGGTTTTTAGCTTTACGCTTTCCCCGGTAAAACTTCTGTGTTCTGTGTTATTGATATTTCACTTTGTGCATTGTGGTTGAGATCGTGGTTTAAATTGCTTCCGCAATAATAGTAGAAGCGATTCTGTATTTAACAAGTTGTGGTAATTGTTAGATCAGGAGAATCGCAGGAATACATTAATTTGTATCGAAATTTCTACAATTGAAAGAAAATAATGTTTATCATTTCTTATGCATGTTTTGGGAATTGAATCATGATATCATCAGTTTTCACTCTCATACACCTCTGAGTAAACAACAACCTTAAAATCAAGCGCTTAGCTAAAATTCATCAGACATTTTTACATTTTTTGTTAGCAAACCTACATTAGCTTAAGGTGTAAGGATTTGGAATAGGTTGAAAGGATAACTTTCCAAAGCTGTCAAACAAACATTAGCATCTTGTTATAGGGAGAGAAAATACAATTATTGTATAGGCTTTCTGGGATTCACCTCTCACACAAAGGCTACACACGAGGATGCTTTTAGGGAGTTATAGAGATTATCCCTCCATGTTTCAACCGTTCGTAGTAGTCAAGTCGTATATTGGGGGTTCTTCTTGAGATTCAACTATTTTCATTTGGTCTCAGTGCTTCGTGAATTCTGAATCCGTTCAAGGTCCTCTGGAGTTCTACTGGTCCATTTGTCCTGAATTTTCTCGAAGTATTTCAGACTTGTTATCCTTCCCATACGTTCGAACTAGACTGTCGAATGTACCCACCCAGGGGTTGAATATGATTTGGTGACCTTAGTAGCCATATCTTCAGGGTCTTACATGAGGTGATGGTGAAGGAAAGTCTCACTATACCTGGAATAGACGTTGGTCAAACTCACTCGAGCTCCTTGGAGGGTAAATCCACATTTACTACGTGGAAGCTTGCACCAAGGCATAAGAAAGGATGATTTTAAGGATGGAAAATTATTTTAAAATGTAGAAACCTTGGCAAATCGTACTAATCCTTCATATGCCAACTATAAATGTTTGGCAATATTTTTGTAAAAATATTCAAATTTCTAAGGATTTTATATTGCTTTTATAAAAGTTTGGTGATTTTGAAGGTAAAATAATTTTATTCTATAGAATTTAGGCGAATCATTTTTAAAATAACGAATCTTGCTTTTGGAAAAACCATGGAAAATTAGCCCATGAGTGAAATTTAGCCCCTAAAATCATCCATGGGCATAAGTCCGTTAAGTAGGTCACCAACGTAACTGATCCACCCACTCTATCCCCTCCCCTTCCTATATTGATCTCGCGATGTTGGATTTCATCACCAACTAGTGGTTTCATTGTGGAAAGTTTTGTTTTATTGTTTCCTTTTAGATTCATAGCGTGTGTTGTTTGTTTTACTTAGTGGACATTAGGTCGAGTCAATTTTAATGGCATCAAATCCTAGGAGTACCAATGGAGGAACCCCTTGTCCCGGGGAACTTTTCACCTTTCCTTCTTTAGGAAACTTTGGTCCTCCATACATTGCCACACTGAGTCTTCCGAGACTCAGCATCGGATTACCGGTTTGGTTATTCCCCACTCCGGTGATCTCAAATCCTCCCAGTTCTGCAACTACACTTAATAATTCAGATGTCAGTACACCACCCACACATCAACCTCATGTCAACTTTTCGCCTTCTTCACCCATTAAGTCTCCTTGCTTTTCTCCTTCTTCGCCTAGTGAAAGCTTTAAAGCAAGTAGCCAGGCTGATCAAAAGAAGAAGAAACATAAAGAGAAGAATAAGAAGAACCTGAAAAGGACCAAGCCTCCAGCTACATCAGATGTTGGATCTATGCAACCAGCTATTGTCAATAGTATTGGTCGTGTTGATGAGGTCAACAAGATTAAAATGAAGAATTTGAAACCAAAATTCCCTTGAAGTCTTTGTAAGTGTGACCACTTTTTGAGGGATTGCCCTGGTCTTCCCAAGGTATTAGAAATGTGGTCCTCCATGTCATTGGGCTCTGCTAGACATGCTGGTGATGCCCCGTCAACTAGTGACGTTAAGTTTGGTAAGAAGAAGACAACTGTCAAATTTCCTTGTATGTTATGCGAAGGTGATCATTATTCTCACCTTTTTCCTCATATGGACGAGGCTTATTCTCTTTTTAAAAATCTTCAACTTCTAATCGGTTATCGTAAGATTTCTCCCAACCCATTATTAGTTGATAGAATGGTCAATTTGGTTCCATCCCTGGTCAATCCGGTTGATCAAGTGGGCAATCTAGTTTCATCCTCGGTTGAACCACTAACTCAAATGGTCAATCCATTTCCACCTATCGATCCCATTCTCCCCTTGGAGAATTAAACCCAAATGGTCAATTTGATGTCATCATTGATCGATCCCACTCCTCCATTGAAGAGTGCCAAAGTGGTTGCTCTGATTACTTCATTGGTAAATCCCACTCCTCTGAAGAGTGCCAAAGTGGTTGATCTGGTTCTACCATCGATCGATCCCACTCCTCCATTGAGGAGTGCTAAAGTGGTTTCTCTGGTTACTTCATTGGTTAATCCCACTCCTCTGAAGAGTGATAAAGTGGTCGATTTGGTTCCACCATCGGTCGATCCCACTCCTCCATTGAGGAGTTCCAAAGTGATTGCTTTAATTATATCATCAGTCAATCCCAGTCCTCCTCTAAAGAGTGCCAAAGTGGTCGATCTGGTTCCACCATCGGTCAATCCTACTGTCCCTCTAGAGAGTAAACCTGATTTTGACGACATTTTTATCGTTGATACAGAATCTACAATGTGGGGGGGCATTCCTCCTTCTCCTGCGAAAACCGCTCCAAGTAATGAGGCCATCCTTTTTGATTGGGGTGCGCTAATTGGACCTCATCTTCTCTCTCACATTCCTTTCAATATTACAGTACATGTTTGTGGTCGAGACATTCCTCATGCGCTGATAGATGAAGGTTCATCTGTTAGTATTTTGTCCTTTATTGCTTGGAAAGCTTTGGGTTATCCTCAGCTTGGGCCGGTCACCCAGACTCTGCTTGATTTTAATAGAAGAACCAGTCACCCTTTAGGGATCCTTCCTCATTTTCCCATAACTTTGGGAGGGAAAACTATTTTTATTGATGCTATGGTAGTCCAGGACCCCTTGGATTTCGATTTACTCCTTGGGCGAGATTATGTCTATGCCATGAAATCTATTGTGTCCACTCTTTTTCATGTGATATATTTACATCATGATGGAAGAATGATAACTATTGATCAACTTTCATTCGTTGGCCCTGACTTGACCATCAACCCAACGAACTCCCTAAACGGTTCTTATATGCAGTCGGTATCACCCCTGCCACATGTCAATTATGTGGCGTTGTCTCCTATGACTTCAGCTTCTGATGACTTAGATCTGGTAGTTGACATCATGATATATTCGATAGGGTTGTTGGAGCCTGATCTCCTTACCCCTGTCATGACCCTCGACATGTGTTCCTTCCAAAGAATTCTTCTTCCATCCAGTGAAGATCTCTTGCAAGCCATGACCGAGTTTTTTCCCTTGATATGGTGTCCTTCCAGAGCGTTATCCTCTTGGAAACTATAATCAAGAAGAATCCATGAGCACAGTTTTCCTCTCTGTGGCAAGCTCATTAAAAAATGAAATAGAGGTCATGAGCATAGTTTTTTCCTCTCTATGGAAAGCTCGTTAAAAAATGAAATAGAGGCTATGAGAATAGTTTTTCCTCTCTATAGAAATCTCTTTAAAAAATGAAACATGAATCTCGGGACTTAACCTAGATCCTTGAGCATAGTTCTTTTCTTGTGTCAAGCTCGTTAAAAAATGAAACAATCGCCTCTGTTGTCAGGTCGAGTCTTTCGCTAGATCTCATGGATGTCGAGTTGAGTATTTCGTTAGATATCATATTTGAACCTTCATTTCATCCACCCTTATCCTTTTTATCCATCTAGTATAGAAATTGGTGAGAACCTCAAAGTCGATGAATGAATTGAAACTTGGGGGGCATGTCTCCAACCTTTGATGATCATCTTGGAGTTATGATGCTAGCTTTTTAAGATGGGGTTAGAGTACTGAGCTTAGTCTTTGTTATTTATCGTGCTCGTAAAAACATGAGAATGTAACCAAGCAACCTTTTATCTCTTTTTTAGGCTCGCATGGATGCACAAAAAAGGAACCCCTTGGAGTCATCTTTAAGCTCTTTTTAGACTCTCTAAACATGAAAATATTGTCGAGTGATCTTGCTTCCTTTTCCACTCATTAAAAGGTTTGAAAGGGCGTCTTTTGAGTGATAATTTATCTCTTTTTTGGCCTCACGAGACTAATATTACGAAAAATAACAACATTGGAGTCATCTTTAAGTTATTTCCAGACTCTCTAAACATGAAAAATCACCAAGTTTACCTTCTCTGGACTCGTTAAATAATCATACATTGAAGGGCCCATATGGGACCGAACCCTTACTTCTTCCAGTCCATTAAAAAAAGGAAGAAGGACTTACCTAAGGTGAGTTATATCAAGCATGTGTTACCCTCCTCGAGATCATTAAATTAAAAATAGGTACTCATCTATTTGGATGGGGGAAAAATTAAAGGAAGCAAGCCAAGCATTTTTTGAGAACGTTACCAGTAAATCTTACAGTGGCCCTTGAACACGTCATTTTATCTTTGCACGCATTTTAATCTATTGAACCTTTTCACTAAACCAATCCTTTGAGTTTCCTTATGCCTTTGGGGCACCCGACAAAATTCACAGTATCCACTGCATTATCAAGTTTTGGTCCATGTCAAGTTTTTTGCTGTCATGTCTCAGTGTTCAAGGGAAGTATCTGCCTAAAGAGTCAACCATCACAAATTCTTGTTTCAATACCCATGTCAATCCATGTTCATTTGATCCACCAATTACATCTCTGTGTTAGTTTCGTGTCGTTGAAGGGGGATACACCAAGGCCCTCCTTTGATGAGTCTATTCCTGTCGACTTCAACACATTATATAGGAACTAGACTTAGAATCCAGTTAATACCTTGGGACCTGCATGCATCAATGGCAGGCCTCCTCATTTTTGATAGTGGGTTTACATTGTTGAGCCCTGATCAGATGATTCCACGGATGTTCGACTTCAGCTCATTTGTTCACATTCGTTGGAATGTACTAGGGTACCTTGGGAATCATTGACATCAATGGTGATTTCCCTCGCGCTTGTTAACTGTTTACCTCATTGACCGGTAATCAAGTGGTTTCTGCCATGTTCGACATCAAAAAATATATTCACATGGTTAGATTTGTACTACATCAGGATCGGTAATAAGACCCTAGGTTGATTCATCACTCTTATATGTACTTTGCCCAGGTTGCAACAGATTTTCTTTTGAACATTGACACATATATTGTCACATAGATCCACTTTGTATTGGCCGTGTCTATGTCTTGTCGTATCGTAGATCCACTGTGTATTATTCATGGCTACGATCAGTTCAGGTCATAGGAGTATAGGTCCACATTGTATATTCAGTGGCTATACCTTTTTGTCAATATAATTATGGATCCGCAATGTATTTTATGGTGGCCATACCTTGAAAGTCTTTATCACTCAAGCATAGGTATGCCTGCCTTGGGTTTGAAACATGTCATACTATTTGTTTGATGGTTGTGTGCAACTTCTATCAAGTTCTCTGAGCCCATACCCTTGCCTGAAAAAGTCTAAAAAGTACTTCAGTCATCATTTTTCGTCTTCTAACTTTGCACTTTGGGGTGGAAATATCTTACACCTCAAAATTACTCACTTCAATGATGACCTATTGTCGTCATTACTAGTGTCGCAAGTGTCACATTTTTGGTCGCAAGTGTAACAAACATCATAATTCCATATTGCCTATGTCATGTCTCTAACGACATCATAAGGACACTTAAGACACCTTCAAAGACTGTTTTAAGAAGGAGAAATCATTTGATGAGGAGTACAAAGCTTTTGTCATTGAGAAAACCACTTAAAAATGAATTTTTAAGAGCAGCGCTCCTCTACCAACTGTCAGGGAGTAACAATGCTCCCTAACCCTCTTTGGGGGAGCATTGTAGCACTTTGAACACCCTTTTAGGGGAGCGTTATGGTTTTTTGAGGAAAATTTGGGAAGCGCTCCCCTACCTACTATTAGGGAGCACCAATGCTCCTTAACCCTCTTTGGGGGAGCGTTTCAACTCTCTGTGTACCCTTTTGGGGGAGCACTGGCTTATTTGGGAGTGTTATGTTGAGAAAATTAGGGGAAGATCCCCCTTATCTTGGAAATCAGTTGGATTTGAATCTAAGGTCAAGGATCGATCTTAGGGAGGATCCGCAACTGATGGAGAAAGATCCTCAACCTATCCCAAGAATATCTAAGGTGGTTGGGTCTCTCCAAGATTATATAAGGAGGCCTCCTCACGGTGAAAAGCATATAGAGATTGAGAGATACCAAAATTATGATCTCATGAGTGGTATTGATATGGGGAGACATTGTGAAGTATCAAACTTATGATCTCATAAGAGAGATATCATTGAAGCATCAACATTTTGTGTGGATTATTTGAGAAAGGGTCTGGACAAAGAGAGCTTGGTGAAGCGATTACACCTACATCCATGGCTGTAAGAATCTCACTTTGTTTTCATTAATATAAATCTATGCTTGGCCTGTTTCCTTTAAAGTTTGTGTACATTTCATGAACTTGTTTCTTTCATAGATCCATTATGAAGCTAATCATGGTAGAGTAGGAAGTATTCCTCGTTGTTGTTTCTCATTGTATTGCAAGACCTTCTGAAGAACTTGGAGATCAAGATCAGCCTGATCGAGCAAGGACAAACGTCGGTAAAAAGGTATTTACTCTTCTTCCTTCTTCTTCTTTGGATAATTTAGCTTCATGAAAAGGAAAGTCAGTGTCCACAATAGCAATTTTATGTCTTGGTCATAGGGGTATAGTATCCAAGAGAGAATCCACTTGTTCGTAGGGTGATTTCTCTGTAACACCAGCCCAATCTTCTTTAGTATATGTTTTCAATGTAAAATCTTCTATTTTTGGAAACCATAAACCAAACTCCAAGGTTCCTTTAAGATATTGAAATATCCTTTTTACTTCCTTCATGTGAGTTTCTTTAGATGCAGATTGAAATCTACCTACTACTCCTACAACCTACAATATATATGGTCTTGTTCTTGTTTCATATAACAGGCTACCAACCATTGATCTATACATGGTTTGGTTTACTCTTCGTGAATCATCATCTACGCTTGGTTTGCATCTTGCGACCATGGGAGTGCACATGGGTTTATTTTCTTACGTTTTGAATTTATTTATCATTTCTTGGATGTATTTAGTTTGGGAAATGAATATTCCTTTATCTGTTTGAGTGACTTGTAAACCTAGGAAGAAGGTTAGTTCTCCTAGGAGAGACATTTCAAACTCTTTCTGCATTTCTGTAGAATTTGTTTTTTCTTAGTATAATAAGATTACTTCCAAATATGATATCATATGCACATATCACTAAAAAAATCATATCTTCATCCTCAATTTTGATATAAAAGTTTTTGTCAGTAGTCCCTCTCTTATATTCTTGTTTTTGCAGATACTAATGAAGTCTTGAGAACCATGCTCTAGCGGATTGTTTAAGACCATACAGAGCCTTCTTTAGTTTGCACACATAGTCCTAATTTTATGTTAATATGAATCCTTTTGGTTCTCAATATATAATTCCTCTTCTAATGTTCCATTCAAGAATGTTGACTTGACATCCATTTGATCAATTTTGAAGTTTCTGAAGCATGCAAATGCTAGGAACATTCTGATGGCCTCTAGTCTTGCTACTAGGGAAAGAGTCTCTTCAAAGTCAATACCTTCCACTTGGGCATATCCTTTGCATACTAATATGGATTTGTTATTTATGATCTGTATTTTCATTTAGTTTGTTTTTGAATATCCACTTGGTTCCTACCACATTCTTGTCTTTTGGTCTAGGGATAAGTCCCATGTATGATTTTTCTCAATTTGATCAAGTTCCTTGTTCATTACTTTTATCTAGTCTTCACTCTTGCTTGATTATACAAAATTTTGGGGTTCTATTACTGAAAGAATTTCCTGTTCAAAATCAAATCTAAGTTTCCTTTTTGTTTCTATTCCTACTTCTTTATCCCCTATAATTTGATTTTTAGTGTGATTCTTTTGAACTCTTTTTGATGGTGCTTTTGGTAAGGGTGTTTCTCCCTCATCCTTATATTCATCAGTTTGTGGTTCATTCTCTTGTAGTTCTTCAATATCTTCTTCATCTTGTGATTTTCCATCTTCTTCATAATCCATGGTTCTTCTCCGTTCATCAATTTTTTATTCATCTTGAGATTTGATTTTTCTCAATTTAGATCATCTATTTTTACATTTGCACTTTCCACTATTTTTTGTAGTATTAGAAATATACCTTCCTCTAATATACATTTGCACTTTCCCTTTTGTTAGGTGAATATCCTAGAAATATACCTTCCTCTAATATGGATTAATATTTCCCTAGATTATCTTCATCCCTTTTGATGTAACACTTACTTCCAAAGAGTTTGAAATGTTTCACAGATGTTGGTCTTCCAAACCATAATTCATAAGGTGTTTTCTCATGGTTAGTTCTCAGTTGTGCTTGGTTAAGTATGTGTACTGATGTATATATTGTATCTCTCCAAAATTTGTCTGGGATCTTGGCTTCTTTCAACATAGTTCTTGCAGCCTCTTTAATAGTTATGTTTTTCCTCTCAACAACTCAATTCTATTGAGGAGTTCTTGGAGCTCATAATTGTCCCTTGATTCCATGATATTCACATACCTTATTGAATTCATTAGAGGTAAATTCCCCTCCATTATCTGATCTTAAACAATTGATTTTGAGATCTGTTTCATTCTCTACATAAGTATTGAATGCTTTAAACTTTTCAAATGCCTCAGATTTTTCTTATAGAAAATATACCTAGGTCATCCTCATGTAGTCATCAATGATAAACATGAAGTAGTGTTTCCAATGTATGATTTTATTTCCAAATGACCCATAGAGGTCAGAGTGAACAATCTCCAAGGGTTTTGATGTAAAATTCTCTTTCGTCTTGAATTTGACTCTTGTCTTCTTCCCTATTTGATTGTGTCTGCAAATAGTATCCGAAGGCTTGATGACTTTTGGAGAGTCTTTTAAAACTCCCTTTTTACTATGTTTGATCAGGGTATCAAATATCAAGTGTCTCGTCCTCCTATGCCATAGCCATATTTCATCTACTTGAATCATATGTCATTCTTATTCTTCCTTAATATCTAAGATATACACATTGTTTGAGGTTCTTGGTGCAATAACAACTAATTTTCATGATCCTTCTTTTCTTATTTCACATTTTTGTGAGCAAAAAATGAGTATATGTCCTTGATCACAAGTTTGGATTACATTGAATAGATTAGGTTTTAAATTTTCTACTAGCAGCACATTTTCTGCTTTATTTTTCTTGTTTCCCAAAGAAACTGTGCCTTTCCCTAGTATTTTGGTAGACACATTATCTCCAAAAGTGACTTCTCCTTTATCCTTCTTTGTCAGAGTGAGAATTTTGCCTTTATCTCCTATCATATGTTTTGAACACCCACTATCAATATACCATTATAACTTTTTGTTCTTTGCATACAGGGCCACTTTACATTCTATTACTTTTTCTTCTATATGTTTTTCTTTCAATATATTCTTATCTTGATTGTTAAGGTTGATTTTTTCAAGGATTGCATTGGTAATATAAATTCATTGGATTTATGGCCATAGTTGTTGCACTTGTGGAATTCAACATTGTACTCTTGTAAAGGAGAGAATGAATTATAGTTTCTTTTATTTACATCATTCTGGTTGTTCTTATATGTAACGCCCCATATCTTGACCTTTAGGGAGTTAGAAGATTGACTGTTTACTCATATTAGTAATTCAATTCTTAACATTTGTTTGGGCTCCATTAGATTGAGATATGTACATATTTTTATATGTTGCATGATATTATTTTCATTGTTATATACTCATGGTGATGATAGCTCTTTGGTTTGTTTAAACATGCAAGTTAAAATGTGGAATTTAGGTACGTGGATACTAGTTCAAGTCATGATATGAATGCATAACAGATGCCAAACATGATAAAAATAAACATGCATTTCTTAAATTAAACATGAATACAGATATGGATCCTTATATGAAATAATAATAATAATAATAATAATCTATTTTTAAGGTCATGGCCAAGCCAGACACCAAATTGGTGTATGAGACCCCTTGTTTATGGGACAAGAGACCCCCCTCTGCCCAGCGATTTTGACTGGTAAAGTCTATGGAGGTATACATACCCTACCCCCCTATGGATTTGAACTTGTGATCTCTTAAGAGGAAACACATGTTCTTAACCATTGGGCCCACTCATACTGTATTATGTATATGCATAGATATGAGTTATTGGTGTATTAACTTACAGTTTAATGAGCCATGTGATAGCCAAATGACTATAGTGTCGAGGTGACTTGGACGTCATAGAAATCAAGAAGATAGTATATGCTATATGTTGTACTTATTACTTAATTTATGATTAGAAATATTGCTATGATTTGTGGTGAGTGTGGTTTTGACAGGACACACAACTTGCCCAGACTGATTGTTTGATGACGTGACTCTAAGAACAATAGTTGCACAATATGGCTCGATGTAGGGTGTTGACTCTAGTTATATGAGGAGGGGTGGAGGTATTTCCCACCGTTTATCCTTCGAAACCTAGCTTCATGGGAGGGCTGTGTGAAGTCACTCTCCCCTAGACGTATGATGATGACTGCTAGTTTCATGTTGGGGAAGCTTGGTTGAGATGTATGACACTTCCGCTTATGGGTTCTATCTGGAGTTAGGTCAATATAGTTGATGCTCCAGCTTAGTCCAACAGAGGAAAGGATAGGATGGAAGATGGAAGTAGGTTAGGAAGGAAGGACGCTTCGATGTTAGTTGAGAATACTGATTGGGGATTAGAGATGCCACTATTGTTTACTCACTTGGTTCCTACCATGTTTAAAACCCTCTTTTATTGCCTAGTGATATTTTAAGTGGGATAATGAGTTATTCATGAATTGGTGTAATTTTGTTCATTAAGATTATTAAATGATGCATTACTTGATCTGTTGTCCTACATGTCTTGGTGATCATATAGGAACTATGCACTATAGGCAATGGTTGTTTATCGTTAATTCATACATGAGATATGTGTCCGCTAGCTACGCACACATACCCTACCTATGTACACTAGTACAATTAATTAATGTATTAATTATTAAAGTAGATTATTAACTATTTAATTGAATGTTTATTGAATATATAAATTATATTGCATACAAAATATCTAGAAGCATTAAATACCTTCATGACTTTGATAGATGGTGGGCATGATGAATTGAATGAGCATGGTGGAGTGTTATGTACATTTTGGGGAAAATTGTCAAATTACATTTATTAGCTAGAAATACTTTCATTTTATTTATTGTTGTTTAATGCAAGTCATTTGTATTTTAGTCTTATTTTAATCTTTTCCCAAAAATCTAGATAAGGGAGGTTGATGGATAATAATGAGGGTGGTTGAGGATACTTGGGGAAGGGTGTATGGAACTTGATAAATAGGGAGGATAAGTGGTGAGGAAGGGAAGGGGGAGAGGTTGGAGCATGATGAGAGGTTGTGAAATTCTTGGAAGATATGATTCTTGTGATAGTTTTCTTTGAGCATTTGTGTTTTGTTGTTCTTGGAGTCATGGGCACGGAGGGCCAAGAAACCGAAAGGTTTCTTGGAGCTAGGAAACTGGGTAGGCTCCTAGTTGGAAGGGAGGATTCCATTGTTTCACTTTGGGCAAGCGGGAAAAGAATGCTTGGAAGCACCTAGGACTACATTACAACTGACGAGCTCCGACAAGCTAAGGAAGAGGTATTTTTTTGTGGTATTTGGTTATTGATATTTTGTATATACTTTTGTTTTAAATTCTAAATCATAGAATTAACATATTACTTATTTCATCATGTTATCTAAATTTATCATTGAGCAAATGTAGAAGAATTGTGTAAATCAAAATCAATGGAATTATGCTAAAACGAAGTTGTTATTGTGTATGTATAAAATGAAAGATTAATTGTTCAACATCCTGGATGGGTGTTACATATGGCATCAGAGCCCAGTTTCAAAACTGAAACCTGGGCTTGACCGCCCATAGCACTGGGATTTTGTCTTTTTCATCTACAATCCAATTTGGGTTGTTATAGCCATGGTAAAGATCGAAAAAAAAAAACTAATTGAAACAAGAAGAATCTGCAATAAAGATGACTTATCCCTTAAATGACTAATCTCATATTCAGGAATGTTTGTAGAGACACATGTCAAATATCTTCCCTAAGTGTACTGAGGCATTTCATGGTCTCTAAATTGCCAACAATCATCCCACGGTTGTCTGCTTCCTATCTTGTCTTATGGTCTTTCAAAAAAAATAAAGCAACAAGGAAACAATCTGCCTGATCAACCTCTTTCTAATGCTCCCTCGAACTTGTCAGAGAGAAGGACCTTTCTTCAACCTCTTTTTCATGAGAAATTTCTGGTCTAGGTACATCATCATATGCCATAGGAAAATAATCATAAAATAACAATCCTTGGTGATGCAAGTATAGTAATATAGACTAGATGCCACAAAAGGTTCGCTACAATAACTCTCTTTGTTAAACACATAATGGATCTGAATCAACAAAGGTGTCCATTTCAATAATTCTATAGATGCAGGTATTTTACATCTAATTTACCGAGCAACTGGTCACTGACTTCGTAAAACCATCGAATTGGCTGAAGCACATTTGGTATTCTTTGTAGTTTTACGAACTGTTGTAGATCTCTGTCTTAGGGTGGATTTGTTTTTTTTTTCTTGGAAGAGTTTTTTTTTTTATGATACAAATTGGTCCTGGAGGAACTCCCTTCTTTAGTGCACTCCCTCTTGGAGTGGCAGATGGAGGCACCCTTAGGATCTCTTGGGGAAAAGAACTATATGGTTTCCAGACCAAATTGTTCTTTAAAGAGAATTTAACCCTCTTAACGTTTCTCTGTGCACTTTTACCAGCAGAGGCAACCCCACTTAACAGATCATAACAAACAAATTCTTCTTCATTTTCATCATACTTTGCTGGACTTAAATTTCCAGGGAGCTAATTTTCTCCATTTTGTGGCCTTTTCCTTTTCTTAGATCCAGTTTGCAAAGGAGAAATGGGAACTGATAGGGAAGGTGTTGGTGAACTACAATTATCCAATGTTGTAAGAATAGTCTCATCACAGTGTTGCTCATGATTTGAGATGAATGAAATATCTATCACCTCTAAATCACCAGACTCTCCATCAAGAAGTTCCAATCTTTCTCTTCCATTGACTTCATTCGTTACATCTTCATAACTGCATGCATGTTTGAGGGTTATTACGTTTGGAAAATCCTGTATCTCTTATCCTTTAGAGTTGGATCTCATTTCAGAACTTTTGGCAATACCAGTTGCAGCTTTTCCATTACATTTCCATGTCAAATTTTCATTGATGTTATGGCTTACCTAAACCAATTTTATTGTCAAATTCATTCTGAATCTCCTCACCAATTTGTTTGATGCTCTCTATGTTATTCAAATGTTGGCTGTGAAGTGGGAAAACAAAATTTGTTGGTAGTTCACTGAGGGAAATAGCTTTGCTATCTACCAATTTCTCTGCAGATATGTTACACAATATCTTTAGCTTCATAATTCTCTCCAACAAAATCAAGCTCCCAGATGGATTTAAGAGTTTACTAAGGCTTGTTGAACTCCTTTTGTGAATCATGCAGAACCTTTTCATTATATTGCAAGGTAGAAGGAAGTGTGACTTGCTAAGAGAGACTATCTGACAAAACAATTTGTCCAAGGTTTTCCACTTTGTCATCAACATCCTGTCCTTTTTGCTTAATTTTTAAGAGGTTTCGTCCATTCTTCAGAAAGCAAGAAAATACATTATCGTCTTCTTTGTTCAACAGAAGCCTACTCAAACCCATTGCAAAAAAAATGGGTAAAAGGGATCAGTCAGAGGCACAAAAGTGTCTAGTTGGACAGGGAAAACACAGTAAAACTCATTAAGATATCCATCTGCAAAATGAAAATTCATTCTCTGAATCGACAGCTTATCTACAGCTAATACTTTTTTTTTTTTTTCATGCCCCTAAGAATCCATCTACAAGTTTTGAATCCCAACCATTACTGTCAAATGTAGGGAACATGCCCTGAAGAATATGGACAAGTAAAAGATAAAATATATCAATCCTGAAAAGATCATTCCCCCCTCCATTCCCTTCTTATTGTCATGAAAAAGGCCTGGGAATAGTGTTGTGCAAGATTCAAGTCAAGATTTGCAGCGGTGGATGGAAATTTTCCGATTGAAGTACCCTGACATACTTTCTTATCAGCACTCAAAATAAAGTAGAATACACCTTTACAAATTTTCTTCAACTCCTCCTCACTCATTTCTGTCTGAGACATAAGCCAGGGCCTTAACAATGCTATTGCCTTGTCTTGAATTCTCCTGTCACAGGATCCTAGTTTTTTTTCACAAGACCCCACTTGTTCTGAGATGAACTTTGAGTATCTGCATCCATAGATATCTAATCCCTATTTTGTGTCACAAGAAGACCTTCAACCATAGTTATTGAATATCGAAATATCCAAAGCCTTCAAATGTAATATTGATGGCTAAAGTCTTCCTGTTCTTGGATCTTTGAGTTGCAGCCTAGCGCAAAGAAGCCATATGCAAATGAAAATAATGAACATCACGCTCACTGCAAACCCCAAGACTTTCATTCTCAAATTAATGGCGGAGCTTGTCATATATTCTCGTAGCTTGCACACCCTCGATATTTTGGCCCCTCATCCACCAAGGTTCTAGTCGCGGTAGCAATAGTTCTACATGTTCAAAGCCTTTGGAAAGGAAGTCGGAAAATCATACTTGGTAGGGGACACATAGTGTGGCATATACGACTTCTCTAGGTGCTTCTCTAGCTCATTGCAATATACAACTCTGAAAAAAAAAACCAGGGCCTCCAATGGGCAAGGACTCCTCTGTTTGCAACAATGAATGACCGCATGAAAATGTATAGAGCTTGCTAAGGTGGATCCTTCTCTTTCCCCTATGATCAATCATCTTTTCTGAACTCCTTTACAAGTAGATAGTGGCCATTTTCCCATACGTGGCCGCTGTCGAGATAGTGTTGATTACGCCCCCAAAAATCTGAAATATCACTACCAGAAACAATAACTCCCCTCTACATATATTTAATTTTCATTTAATTACACACCAATATGCCCAATTCTGTCATAAAACACACCTCAACACGTCTCTCACACAAATCTTTAATTTCTATTTATATGTTAGGGATTGTTCTTCCCAATGCTACAATAAGTCGGATTTGCTTACTTTCATGGCTATATATATATATAGTAGTTGCTTGCTTGTGGAAAATATTTGCAGAAGATCTTTTTAGGATTCCCTCAATAAATTTCAATGAATGATGAAATTTATGATATATAATGTAGATCCTATTGAATTCATCCATAAATGATCTAATTTGTCAAGATGTCTGTCTTGAAATTTTAAATAAATTAATTAATATTAGTGAGGGCGTGTTTGTTTCTGGATGAATGAGTAGGTTTAGTGGGAAATGTCAAATGTGTGACTAAGGGTGGAAAGTTCGATCCATAAATCACCTATCACCCTTGCTTACTAGCTGTTCTCATTGAGAGGAATGAATCCCATGAGCTCATTTCCAGGCAGTTTGGCCAAAGCGTAATAACTTTGTTCTCATCCATCTATCAATCCACTTATCTACCGTCCTCTATATTCCTCCACCCAACAAGTCTATCCTATTAATAAATACGTGGGTTGATGATCAACGAAGCCCCATTATCATTCCATCACTTGTCCACACTTCCCCACTACTGTTGGTGATTTGACCATCATAAGCCCCGATTACCATTGTGAACATGGCATAGACAAGAGAGAGGTGTGTGGGCCACATGCAAAGTCATGCCATGTAGGCCACGTGTCCTCATTCATTTTGTATAATACAGATAGTTACGGTATAGAGTAGATACATGGACTAAATTAGTGATTATAGTAATAATGTATATAATAAAGAAATGATTACTATTTAGTAAAAAAAAAAAAAAACAGGTTTTGTAGAAGGAAGGATTTGATGCATGTTAAAGAGGTAAGTTAGGGTAATTAGTAGGTAGGCGTAACAACGCTAGAAAGTGAAGAAACTATAAGGTATCTAGAGAGATTTAATTGAGTACTAATGTCTATTTAAAGACATTCCATGGTATGTAGTTATATATAGATAGATGTGTGGAATATTGGATGTCGACAAAATGACCATTTAGTTCTAATTAATATATGTGTAAGTGGATAACAAATAGTAATAATGGTAATGACAATATATGCAGCTTAATGTCGACTATGAGTACATGTAATTACAAGAATGAATATAATGTTATATATAGAATATAATTATATATGAAATATATAGGGATTTTTTTTTTTAACATAAATATACATACACTACTATAAGATAAGACATAAGAAATACCCAAAGTGAGAAATAAAAGATAGAATTGATGTTAGTTATGATATGACATGGAATGTTGTAAATTGTGATAGTATGTGTATTGAAGGGTAGTAGAATATTATACTATTATCAAGAGGTTGGGTTAATGGGATTTATAGGATGTACAACATAGTGATATATAAATTGAGTAATAGTTCATAGTATGGTATACAATGAGTAAAAATTATAAAGATAAGGGGGGGTAGTACAAAAAATAAAATAAAATGGAAGAATGCAATAGTGGGAATTGAAGATGTGGCATGTAAATATACAACTATTATGTCAAGTAAGTATATGATATAAGAGAATAACATGCAAAAATAGTTATAAATGATGTAAGGAATATATAGAGAAATGATTGGGCATACAAGAATAATATAAGTATAAAATGATAGACATAAGTAAATAGATTGAAAGGAGGTAAAATAATTAGTGATGTTATGAAGGAAGTGTGACTATGACAACACAAAAGATAAATTTTTAAATAAAGATTTAGGGAGTAGAAAATTGATGTTTTGAATTTTTATTGAGATATACAAATATTGGTTAATATATATATATATATGTTGTTAGCGATCAAATAATTCATTCTGAAATTTGTTTGAAAAATGATGCCTAATCTTGCAGGGAACTTTTGAATACCTTCCCAAGCTCCAAATTAAGATTTGAAAGTACCATTGGAAATCTTAGGATTTCTAGATGTCAATCGACTATTCAAGCATGTAAAACGGACTCTCCATGACTCAGAAATTCAATTTTTCCCAAGATAGTTTTTATTTAAAAAATCTGCACTTTCACCAGCTATTCCGCCTTGAACTTTGCGAGTTAGCTAGTGAAAGCTCTACTTTTCACCAGCTAAAG
>ML783690.1:0-31626 GCA_009831015.1 Picea engelmannii
TGTTTTCAGGGAAAGTACTAGAGACCTTGTCCAAGCTATAATCTTGGATTCAGTGCATTCAAAAGAACAAGCACACCCTCCATAGCAAGTGAGGCTTCATGTTCCAGGTTTGATTAAATTTTTAAGCTTCAAATTTATATATATCAAGGTTGATAGTTGCTACATTACAAAAGCAATATTTGAAAGGTTCTATTATTGCTAGGTGCAAATGAATACTTGACTGAATATGAATACCATTGATATAGATGCTTATTGTACTTGTTTTCAAGTTGAACTAACATTTCCTCTTAGCGAGATATTTCTTATTTTCTCTTGTTGTTCTTGTTCTGGGCAGGTACTCTTGTGAAATATGTTTGATCCTTGCGGAAGTTGTCATAGAAGAAGTTTATAAATATGACACAATGCTTGCAACAACTACCAGATGGACAACAATTAGAATAGAAAGAAACAAACTTAAAGAGACTCAGAGGGAGTCAGACTCATAGGAAGTTAGTAAGAAAAAAGAAACCATAACATGCTTGTGACACTTTGCATAAAGAAAAGAGAAATGCAACAGACAAAAGCATGGACTCTCTCAGATAGAGGCATGAACCCGAGATTAGGAGGGAGCTAATCCCCAATGATATGATCCATTGAAGAATACGTGAATACTATGAAGTATCTGTCCATGTTCTTCATTATAAGTAGCAACCATAATAAGCAACACGTGTTCAACTTGACTCTAGAAGAAGTCTTCTTTGAAAATAAGCCTTGAATATTTTAGGTTGTCCATCTACATTTATGTTCCTATGACGAATGAAGAAGTTGGAACCTTCAGGAAAGAAGGGCATGGAATCTATAAAATATTCCATGGACTCCAATGTTGAAAAGGAACACGAGGAAGAACATGAAGATTCCAAGAAAGAAAGAAAATCCAGAAAAACAAAAATTGAACTAGTTATAATACCGAAAATCATAAGACTACTAGAATGATTTGAATCCACTAGAAGCAATCAAACAAAAGGAATGGAAGGAAGTTGTGATGAATAACAATGTGAGAAATTGTGAAAAAGACTTATAAGTGGAAGCATTGATAGCTACAAGGTGAAATTCAGGGCTAGAGGGTTCTCCCAGAAGGAGGGAGAAGACTACGATGACAACTTGTTCCAGTAACCAGATATGCCTCTACCTAAGCCATTATATATCTTGCAGTATCCATGGGTTGGAGTTTACATCATATGGATGTAAAGATTGTTCTTCTCAACAAAGTAATTGAAGAAGATTCATATGTAGAGCAACATCAATGTTTTTTTGAGGTATACTAGAAAGAGACCCATGTATGTAGATGGAAGAAGACCTTGTATGGATTCAAGCAACTTGGTGTAGAGCCTCTCATGTACAACATAAGCATGGTGAAAACTTCCTATGATAGAGGAAGTGTATCGAAATGGTTCTTTAGAAGTCCGAGATAATGGATTACAAATCTATGGAAAACTCTCATGATGACATATCCGAAGAAGATGAGAGACTCTGATCCAGTAGACCCGTCCCTATATTGATAATTAAATGACTCGTTAATGTATTTGGAGAATACTCAGCTAGATATTTGCTTTGCTATGAGAATAGTTCCAGGTGGAACCTAGCCATGAAAATTGAATAACTACAAAGCATGCCTTGAAATATCTTTGTGGGATGTTTGTGTTATGATATACAACTGCATGGATTTATTGATTCAGATTGGGTAGGGAGTGTTGGTGATAGAAGAAGTGCTTCTTGGATATGTTTCAATTTGAGCTTTGCCATGATATCATGGGCTAGAAGGAAACAAAAGTCTGTTGCACTCAACACTGTAGAAGAATAATATATTGTAGCTTGTGATGCTTGTATGAAAGCAATGTGGCTCCGTAAGCTGGTTTCTGGACTATTTGATCAGGTGCTGGATTCGACTATGATATATTGTGATAATCAGAGCTATGTGAAGCTTTCAGAGAACCCGACGTTCCATGACAGTTTGAATCACATTGAGATCAAGTATTATTTTCTCCATGATAAAGTCCAGAGGGGAGAAGTGTTTCTTCGGTATATCTCCATTGATGAAGCCGATATTTTGGTAAAGCCTCTACCCAAGATGAAAATTTTGTGTACTTAAGGGACAAGATGGACTCATGGAGATGACTTCCTTATTGGAAAAGGAAGTGATTACTCCCCAGGTTGGGAGGGAGCATCGATATATTATTGATATATGGATAGTCATTTTCCAGTTTGGAAAATGGTCCAGGTTGGGCAGTCACTTTCCAGTCCAGAAAGTGGTCCAAGATTCTTGAAGGACAATCCTTTTCTAGTTTGGAAAATGGTCCAAGTTGGAAAATAAATTTCCAGTTCGGAAAGTGGTCCAAGATTTATGACAGACTATCATTTTCCAGTTTAGAAAATGGTCCAGATCAGATAGTTATTTTCATAATGAAAATGGTCCAATAGATTGTTGATGTACCATAGACAACGATTCGCCTCGTGACCAGAGTGGGGGAATGGTCTAGGATAGTCATTCTTTTTGGAAGTCACTATAAGTAGTGATCAAGCATAATGGTCCTCCTCTCCGGGAAATCATTCTTTCGAAGTTCACAGTTGTGAGCAGTTTCGAAGAATCAACCGTTATAGGAGGTTGGTGTAGGAAAATCATTTCCATAGGAAATGGTCCGACAATCATTCCCTAGGGCATACTCATTCTCTCCAGGTTGCTCTATGATTAATGTTGGAAGAATGGACCAGTTAGGTGAATGGTCTAAGTTCAACAACCAGGGACAATCATTCCCTAGGGTAGAATCATTCTCTCTGAGTTGCACTGTGATTAGTGTCGGAAGAATGGCCCAATTAGGTGAATGGTGCATGTTCAAAAATCAAGGACAATTATTCTTCTATGCTTGAGAAGAATAGTACAGATAACCCATGGATGATGTTTAACTTTCTGAGGGCAAATGCTCTTCCATATCTCACAGGTGTGAGTGGAAGAATGGCCCAAAAGACTCAATTTATATCATGGCATTGTTGATACATGTTGATATTAGACGATATGATTATTGTGGAGATTGTATGTCTCTAGACAATAGTTGTATGCTACTATGGTGGATGTGATCCACTGCTAGTGACTGTGTGTCACTGGTTAGTAGCCGTGTGCTACTAGGATTGGTTGTGTACTGCTGGATAATAGTCATATACTACTATGGATAGACACAGTTGTGTTCTATTGGATGACATTGTAGTAGTTGTATGCTATTATCTGATTGCCATGAAGGCTATCACTAGTGTTGGAGATGATTTCTAGCTAGATGGATAGTTAGTGTGTTGGTGGACATTCTCCCTGTGGAGAATGGTCCAGGTTGATAGATTACTAATGTATCATGGACTGGTATTTTCCTAAGGCATAGATTGTGGCCTGATTAGGAAAATAGTTGTGGACCGATATTTTCTAAGGCATATGAGTAGAGATTGATCTCTATGGTACATATGACCCGATTAGAAAATATTCTAATACTGACATTCCTGTAGGAATGGTCTCTGTAGCCCATGGTGTGGCTTTCAACATATGTTAGGACAATTTTTCTTCTAAGACGTATGTCCGGAATAGAAGAATGGTCCTTGTATCACTCCATTGAGTAAGTGACTTATTCAACATCATGCCTGATTACTCAGATGGAGTATGGATTTGAGAGAAGATGCAGTTGATGCTATTAGATGATATTGATAGTGGTGATGTTGCTTGTGATTTCATCTACATGATCATGAGTTAGCCCGTGTGGCTATGATGATGCTACCAATATAATGGTTTGTTTGTGCTCAAGACCATTACCGTTAGATACCTCCCTATCTAGGAGAGAGTGTTTATATTATGGTAGTTGCGGGAGGTATCAACCTCCATGTGTAACCTCTGACTAGATTAGAATATTCTGGAAGCTAGAGAAACCCTAAACAAATGTAACCCTAAAAAACATGTCGGCTCAATAAAAGAATTAATATTTTAGTATTGGACTCTAAAACAAGAAGTCGGCTTAGACATGAGACAAAGAGCACTACAAATAGAAGGCACTTGAGATAATTTGGTAATACACACTCTCACAACTCACACATACAAGTGGTGCACAAGTTTGGAGAAGGAGTGCAGTTGTAGCTACTGCAATTGGGATTTTTGGTCTTGGTTTATGGTTTATGGAATTTCTGTTTGGTGCACTATTCTTGGAGAAAGAGAGATATGCTATCTCTTGGTTATCTGTTGGGTCTGGTATTAATTATAGAATTATTCTATCTGTCAAGGTTATGGTGCGTGGGGGTGACTGCGTGCCTATGGTTGGGTGACAATATTGAGATATTGTCTATGGAAAAACGAGCACATCTCTTTTATTATAACAATACAAGTGTTGTGAGTATCAAACTGAATATATACAAAACTATTTTCTTAATGCCGGTCATGCTTTTAATATACACATGATTGCAAAACCTTAGGGTTTAGCAATACAATTTTTTTTTAGTCTTGAAACTTTAACTAAAATCTTGAACTACTCCAACAAAAACGAGGGTTTGAAACTGGATCAAAAACATTATTTCATTAGAGAATAAGTTAACCCAAGCCAACCATTAGTATTTCACTATGTAATAAAAGCAAAGGCATCGAACATACAAAGAAAGAAAACTCAAATCCAGATCGTTTGAGCTTCATACACAGGGTATATATATATAGCATACGGTTCTCTTTAAAACAAAAACCCAGAGTTTACCATGAAATAATATGGCCAAAAGACTCACCATCTCATAGTGAAAGTGTTCACACAATAGGATAAACATTTGACGAGGGAAATAGTGGAGAATCCCTTTGTATTATTTGGTCATGTGAAACCAGTAGTTCCCCATAATAATACCATGAATGAAATACACAGAGGAAAATTGTCGAGGTTTTAAATATAACGAAAGGAGAGGAGAATTTAAAAAAAAAAATCTCAGCACTTACCAATACACATAACTAATGGATTTGATAGAGGGAGTAAACAACAAAATGAGTCCATGAACAAATAACATGCTTATCCACACATCAAACAAAGCTTTTTCCAAATTATTACTGCAAATATCAACATGCGTTTGATGGGTTTAAGATAGGGTTGCATACCTTCCTTAAATGCTTGTTTTCCTTTGAAAAAGATGAGTTACAGTACCATAAACAACCACGACCAAGAGTCAGACAATTTTGCTTCTCCAAAGCTCAAACTCAAACAACAAAATGAAAAATGCCAGAATGTTCTAAGGTGACCATCCAATGAAATGTCCACATCCTATGCATTGAATGCATGGGACATTATGTTCCCCAAAATTACTATCACGTTAATTCCTAATCCAATTCATATTTCCACTATATCAACCATCCAACCATATGTCGAATAACCATGCCAGTTATGCCAATTATCACGTGCCCATAACCATGTCACTATGCCATAATTCAATGCCAATTCAAAGGACAACCAAACTTCATCAACCACTGTCCCACATTCATTGCCAATAAACCATGCTATATGTATATACAAATCAATGTAAAGGAAATAAACAAGGTTGAAAAGATGATTCCATTACTATTGATTTATATCATATGTGTTATCTTTAATACCATATGCACTTTAACTTCAACGCGCCACCCTCATGCCATACAAACAAATTGCTATTATATGAATGTGATACATAGATAGTATCAAAATTTTAATCATGCGGTGAACTATATACCATGCATAACATTTACCATGCATAACATTTACAGAACAAAGCTCTTTTTATTTTTAAAATGTGCCCTATAATCAACCAGAGACCAGACTTATGATATATATGTTGTTGAGACATAATAATTGTAAGCAAAAGAAGCTTGAGTTACTCCATAACCCTTTGTGATGTCCTCATAATATTTATGAACATAATGTAATAATGGAAGTTTCTTTGAAATTTATGAGCAAAACCATCTTTCTTTTACGACAAACGCATAATCAAACCATACAAGTAACTAATACCACTGCAAATTGTAGGTGAGACTAATCTCTGAACTTCCAACGAAACATAATCACGATAAATGCTCATCGAATCACATTAACATACCGATGATACTCAATCCAAGGGGATATTTGAAAGTAAATAACCTTATTTTCTTCCTAGGGGGCCCCACCTATAGTTATATATTTATATATTATAGATAAATATATAAAAATTTAAATTGTGCTCTACAACCATTTGTAGGTTGGTGGCTAATTGGTCAATTTATGAGTCAACATCTGGCGACTCCACATGGTAGGGAATTTCTGAATTGGCTAGAACCGATGAATATTTGGTTTTGCTCACATCAAAAGCTGTTAACTTTCTCTGATATACTCTTGCAAGAAAACTGTATGGAGGGAAGAACAAGAAAGAAGAAATGGGAATAGCTTAGTAATTTATGTGTTAGCAAGACTCAGTAGGTATGGAAACTACTACATAAGTAGTGTTATGGACCCAAGAAGATCATTTTTTCCTTTCTATTCTTATGGACTTCAAAGAAAATCAACAAAAATTACAATTGACCTCGTAAGGCAAATGACTTAAAACGAACTAAATTATCCAAGCAAAATCTCAAAAGAAAGCGAAATCATAAACTGATAAAAACTAAAAGAAGTCAAATATTGAGCCAATAAAATAAATAAACAAAATTGAAAACTATATACAAGAAGCATTAAAGTTTGAACAATCAAATCAGTCTGGTTCAACATAATAGTTCAAATGTGAACCATTTGTTGTGTAAGAAAACAATCACTCTTCCATGTATTTTAGCAAATAGGAATTATTACCTATGACATAGGCAATTTTATATTGACCCAGCCAAAGCTTATGAAATTTTGAGTGCTTCCCTTTTTTCAGTGTGAGAAGAATCCCAAAGGAGCACCTTTTCATCAACCTCAAAGACAACAAATTTAGCTTTTTTGTCAATTTTTTTTTTTACTGTTTGGTTCCTTTTCCTCAGATCTTCTAAAGCGTGATTTATTGTTCTTCCAAGGCAAGCAAAGCATTTATCCTTTGATAAATATCTGATGTGTTTAATTTTTCAACCTACAATGCTAATCGAAGTGGGGTGAGTTCAAGCTCGACAATCATAATAACTTCTTGACCATATAAAAGATGAAATGGAGTTTAGCCAGTGCTAGATTTAGTGGTAGTTCAATCTTCCCAAAGTGCATTTTTGAGGAGTGTGTGCCACTAACGAGGCCTATCATCTATGATCTTCTTCAAAATTTTGATTAAGTTCTTATTAGTGGACTCATCCTGCCCATTTCCTTACGAATAATAGGTAGAAGAAGTAAAATGTTTCACACCAGATTTACTAAGAAACTGAGTGAACTTGGTAGAAATGAAGGTTGGCCCATTATCTTAAATGATTTCAAGAGAAATATCAAAATGAAAAAATATATTAGATTCCAAGAAAAAAATAACTTGGTCATCTTGTGCACGTTTAAGAGGTACTAATTTAGTCTATTTAATAAAGTAATATGTCATTGTCAGTATGAAAATATGTCCCGCAGAAGATGGAGGATTGATAAGACCAATGAAGTCTAAGCCCCATTTAGGAAATGAAAATCAGGAAGAACATGATGCAAAGGCATGGCAGAAAATTGTCCCTTACCGTCAAATTTTTGACACTTATCACAAGCCTTTGTAAATTTGAAAGAATCTCTAAAAATAAAAGGCCAATAATACCCCATTCTCAAGATTTTGAAAGCAATGGCTTTCACTACAAAATGGCCACCTATACGAATGTTCAAATATTCTGATCCGTGTATTTCTTTTAAGATTCTATGGGCTGCAACATCATCTATACATGGTAACAGTAACCCATAACCAGATCTTCAGAATAAAGAATTGCCCAAAATCATATATTTGGAGGCTTCAAGATGTAACCTCCTATGTTGATTATATTCCAGGTAATCATGAAATTTTTGAAATTGTAAATAATAGACAAGATCTTTATACTAGGGATGTTTAGCAAGATCAAGATTTCGATTTTCAATATAAAACAATGTTGATAATGCATTTTTGTCATTTTCAAAAGAATCACTTGGTTTAGGATGTTGAACCAAGTGCAATGCTAAGTCACGTCCCTTGATAGTGTTTGAAGTGGTAATTGTCAAATCATGTTCTTGAATCTTTGCAAGCCAATGTGCAAGTTTTCCCGAAAGGTGAGTTTATGAAAGTAAAAACTTAACAACAGGTAAAGAGATTTTTACCTATGTGTGCTTGTCAAGAATGAAGTGGCAAAATTTCTCTATAGCCTTAACAAGAGTGAAGGTGTGTTTTTTTATAAGAGAGTACTTGATTTCATCATCAAATAAGATTTGACTCATGTAGGCTACGGGTTGTTCGTTATTTTGACCATGTTTTTGCAGAAGAACAACCTAAATTGTTTCTTCTATTGAGTTCGTATAAATGATAAATTCTTTATTAAAATCCAACTTCGCCAAAACTGGTGTTGAAGTGATTACCTTTTTAATCCCTACAAAATCCATTTTGACATCTTCTGTCCAAGAAAAAGATTGATCCTGTTACAACATGTTATGAATAGGCTTAGCCATTACATCGAAATGAGGAACAAATCTCTAACAAAAATTATTCTACCCATGAAAGATTGAATTCCATTTTTAGATGTGGGTGCTGGAAGACTTAAAATTGCAGTAACCCTCTCAGGATCAATGCTAATTCCTGAATTTGAAACTATATGACCAAGAAGATTACCTTGAGTAACGCCAAAAACAGACTTCAAAGGGTTTAAGGACATGCCAAATTTTCTGCATTGTAAAAATACCCGTTTAAGATGATCAAAGTGATCTAATCAGTTTTTGGAATACACAGTCAAGTCATCAAGATATATTTTGATTATATTACTGATTAGATCATCGAAATATATTTGCATAGCTCTCTGGAAAGTAGCACCTACATTAGATAATCCAAATGGAATTCGTTCATAAGAAAAGGTGCCCCATCTAGTAATGAATGTGGTTTTATACTTATCTATTTGTTTAACTCTTACCGATTAGATCATTGAAATCTATTTGCATAGCTCTCTGAAAAGTAGCACCTACATTAGATAATCCAAATGGAATTCTTTCATAGGAAAAGGTGCCCCGTCTAGTAATGAATGTGGTTTTATACTTAGCTATCTTTTAAACTCTAATTTGATTATAACCATAAAAATCGTCAAGTAAGGACATCATTTGTGATCCTACAACTTGCTGCAAAATCATCTCCATATTAGGAAGTGGAAAGCCATATTTAACACTAAATCTATTAAGTGCACAAAAATCCATACACAAACTGATTTCACCAATATTTTTTCATACGGGAAATATTTGATACCCATTCTGAATATTTGACTGGGAAGATAATATGAGCATTCAATAATTTCTCCACTTCTTTTTTGATGGTAGCATGAAGTGTAGGATTAACATGCCTATGTTTTTTCCTAACTGGTTTGGCCTCTTCCTTAATCGGAATAGCATGCTGGATGATACTAGGATCAAAAGCACGAAGATCCTCATAAGACCAGGCAAAAACATCTATAAATTCATGGAATAAATCCATGAATTTCTTATTTTCTTCTTCATAACATTGGGCTCCTATTTTTAGAATCTTTGGATTTTCTCGAGTTTCAACATTCATGGGAAAGATATCTCCTATTTTCCGCTTTAACTCCTCTTCTTTTCGATGTTTATTGTCGTTAACATCACTAGTCAAGAATGAGCTTTCGAGAGGAGTTAAGCCGTTAGGGACATTATTATCTTCGATAGAAATTTTTTCCTTCGGGTTATAAGGCTCATTTCGAATGAAACCAAAAATGATTTCATCATCCGAAAAGACTTGTCATCATTCCTCATTATCAAGAATATGAGTTCAGAACAAGGATAGAAAGGTGCAGCCAGGTCTTTGAGGCAATAGTTTCCTTGTAGGTAAAGTTGCAAAAACAACTAACCTATCAACCATTGAATTCAATTCCCTTTTGATGCAAGTGATGTTAAAGGACAACAAATTTCAAATCAAAGTCCAAACAACTTGGGTGTACCATTTCATCAACTTGTTAATGGGATTATAGATATATCTAATCAAATTTACAACAAGTTCTGAATCTCCAAAAATAGTGAGATGACCACAACCTAAATTGTATGCATTTTCAATTCCTAACAACAAGGCTTCAAATTCAACAACAATGCTTGTATAGGCAAATTCTATTCTATAGGAAAAATTATGAATTTTTCCTATAGGAGAGTATAATATGATGTCTGCTCCATTACCTTCACTTGACATGCATCATCAAAGTGCATATGCCACATACCATCATCATAATCTGTTGGTTGTTCAAACAGTGTATCATCTTCATCAACAAAAATAGAGTAAACACCCATATCTTCCTCAATATAATTTACATTGGGCCGAGGAACTTTTTCTATATATGGTGAAATTATTCCTTCCCTTAAGACAATGATATTTTTTTTTTCCATTTTTAGGGATTTAGAGATGTGAACTGTCTAAAGATAAATAACCACCGGTTAAAGCTTGCCAATCTCTACCCAAAATGATTGAGTAGTTACTGCCAGACATGTCAATTACTTGAATATAAGGGTGGTACTAATTTCAGGATGAGCACAAAGGACTAGAGTCACATCTTTAATTTCACCTATTGTTGATTATTATATGACAACATGATTCTCACATTTTCATTTGTACAATGTTGGAATACTGAGGGGGGGGGGGGTGGGGATGAATTAGTATGAACACTTTTAACCTCAATATATATATATGTTAGCTTTATTAGAAATATATCATCAATGTATAATGAGCATATAAACATAAGAAACATCACATCAACATCACATCAAATACAAAGTACACTTGAATTTACATGGAAACCCAAATGGGAGAAAACCACATAATGCTTTCTTATATATCAAATAATACATTCATTGAAAACCAACTTCCCATTTCTCCATTGCAAATGGAAGGAGGCTATGACCCCCTATTTATAGGCTCCAACCTAAAGGAAGCTCCAACTCCCTATGTTCTTTGACACTAACCGGAAGGAGGCTAAAACCCCCTTTCCTTTCCCCATCCCGCTGCCCTGAAATATAATTGTAGACCAACTATGACTACCACAATCACTCCCACTGCCACTGTCATCCTGTCACATCAACATGTCACTGACCAACTTGTCCAACCTGTCACTTTCACTGATACTCAACCAAATCCTCTCACATGGATCATATACCAAGGACACCTCTCAACTATATGTCCAACATCACCAACACATGCCTTGACCAAGCATGTACCAAACCATCAACCTGTACCATACCAAGCATCAAACGTGTACCACAACCTATATGACAACACGTACATCAACCATGCACCAACACTTGTACAACAACAAGTGGATCAACCATGCACCAACATCTGTACCATGTACCTCAACCATCAACCATCAACCATGTACATTCATCATCAACTGTGTACCAACATATGCATCATTGTATAAACCAAAACCTCAAGCATACATCATAATCAACCAAGATCATATACCAAGTATATGCCTCCAATATATTCCGATATCACAAAGATGTACCTCTAACAATGAACCATAACAACCATATACAATGTGCGAAGGATATGTATTAAGCATAACACCAAAGCATGAACCTCAACCATATGCAACCATAAACCAAAAGGGGCGCCTGAGATATGCCTTAAGAATGTGCCATACCATCCATGAAACAAGTCTAATGAACTATCACATCAACCATGTATCAAACCCTCACTATTATGCAACCTCAACTTGTACCGATATCTTCAACAATACAATTCAACCAAAATGCCTCAAACATGTACCATATGACATGCTTCACACATGTACAACAAGATATGCCATAAACCATGTACTAAACAAGTACCAAAACTCTCAAGATGTGCATCAAGCATAAAACATAATCTCCAAAATATCACCAAGCCATGCCACCAATATGAGCCATAACATTACCAAGATATAACCCTCAAAAATTACACAATGACATACCTCATAACCTGTGACAACCCTGCTACATAATCATACCTTGCTGCAACCTGGAACAAGTATCCCCTTTACTTTACCTCATCCTTGCTACCTCATATTCGCCAATAGATCAAGTGTTCACTAGATATATATTCAATGAACTTGTGTGTAAGAATGAGAGACTTTTGATGTGTATTTATACTCTTCCATTTAACTTCTTTTCAACCACTTTACCTTTAATTAATTTCTTGGTGTAACCACTTTACTCTTAATTAATTTCTTGTTACAAATGTTTTACCCTTTAACTGTTTTACCCTTTTTCCTAATTTTAGGGTAATAACTGTTTTACCCTTTTTCCTAATTTTAGGGTCATAACTGTTTTACCTTTTTTTCTTCTTCTAATTTTAGGGTCATAACTGTTTTACCCCTTTTCCTCATTTTAGGGTCATAACTATTTTGCCCTTTTTCTTTATTTTAGGGTCAACCCATACTTTCTTATTGCAACTACTTTACCCATAATTAGTAAACTCACAATTTCTTTGTTACAACTACTTTACCCATAATTAACTTCTTGTTGCAACCACTTTGACTAGCAAACTTCTTGAAGACATTCTAGAGGCTTCTAGAGTAATTGACTTCTTGTTGACCTTCTAGGAGATTCTAGATTATTCTTGAGGGTCCTCCAATCTTTACAAAGCCATATCTCCTCAACCGTAAGAAGCCACATGATGTACCACCTATCAACGGAAATGACATGATGCGTACTATCCATCTATGAGTATCTTACCTACATCTAGACTGTCCTTCATGTATTTATTCCTTGATCAACTATGCGTTCCATGACCATACCTTCGGGGCTATGTGTAGACTTCATCAAATGCACCGAACACATATGATGACATCAACCACTCCATAAATTACAACTAACTATCCATCTATCTCAACCACATATCTAGGGCTTCAAAACTTCTGCAAGGGTTGACATCAATCTCCAAGGATTGAAATCAATGACAACCAACTGCCCCAACAATCTCCCCCTTTGTAATTGATGGCAACACTGATGGCAACATTGATGCTCCAACACTCATGCTCCCCCTATGACTATTTCTCCTCATTAATGTTTCTCACTCTTCCCCTTTGACATTAATGGAAAAGGGTCTCTCTCCTTGTGGTTTCTCCCCATGTCTTCATGCATCTGTTCTCTCTCTCTCTCTCTCTCTCTCTCTCTGTTTCCATGCCTTTGTTCTTTCTCTTTACATATTTCTCTCCTTATGTGACTTCCCCTAAAAGTATACCTTCTCTGAACAATCCTTCTCTTTCTCTTCCTTTGACATCATAGGAAAAAGGATAACTCCCCCTATCGATATGTCTCCCCCTATTTGCATGCTTCTAATATTTCATTCTTGATCTCTTTCTCTGATGGTTTCTCTTCCCTTGAATTCTCTGAAAGATTTCATGTAAATCAATGTAGGGATACATGTAAGTGTTTCCTTTCCTCTCTTCCAATGCTTGCTAATTGTCCATTGGCACTTCCTCTTGTAAATCTTTGATATATATAAAAACCATTCAAAATTTCTTGCCTTCAAATGATTTGTCATGACCACACTGTTCAATAATGTCCCTCTGATGATATAACTTCTGCTGAAGGTTTCTCTTTCCCTGTTTTTTTGTGCCTTTCATTGCTTTCCTTTATGTGATCAACTGATTTCAATTGATTCCACTGATACACTGCTATGCATTTTCTATGACCCATGTTTTTTGTACTTGTTAATGATCTCATAAATCCATCTATGTCCATATGTCATAAGTTGTCCATAACTATGCTACTCAACTTTCCATAATGATGACCCATCTATCACTGTATTATCATGGAGGATTCACAGATGTAATTGAATCGAATGTGTCAAATGATCTACTCTATATGCAAATCAAACTCTGCATGTTTGGAACAACTTGTATTGAAGATATCTCTGCATGAAGGAATATAATCATAAATTTTTTCTTTTTTAGCTGCCAATTGATATCTGCATGGGAATAATACTTCTCAACTGATCAATCTGTCATTCTGTCCTTCTGTTGTCTGTCTCTGCAAATACTTCAACTTTCTCGAAAGATGGTTCTCTGATTTGTAGTAGCTACTACATTGATTCCCTCTATTCAATATTCATATTCACTGGGAGTCTCAAAGCCAGGTGGCTCAGAAAAATACCCACTCTGATGCAGAGTAATCTTCCTCTTCATCTGTAGACTCATCATCTTTCTGAACTATGAATTTTTCCCTTTTTCCTATGGATTGATCTTACACTGCAATTTCTGAAAGTACAATCTCTTGGGCAGGTTCCTTATTCAATTGTTCTTCTTTTCTTTCTCGCATTACTGCAAATCCTATGATCTTTTGGACATGGTCTTTATTCACATGTTCTTCTTGTTTTTCATTTCTTCTCCAAACCTTCCTGTATCTAACGTATTCCTTTTTTCTGTAGATTTTTCTTGATCTCGTACTATTGCCAATCCTGAGAGTATGACTTCTGGGTGTCCTTCATTCATCTGCTCTTCTTTTACCCGTTCTTGTTTTCTTTTCCAAACTTTCTTATATCTGATAGAATTATCCATCATGCTTCTACAATCATGAGCTATGTGACCATAATTGTGGCATTTGTAACATCCAATGTTATGTGGGGCCACATAAGCATTTCTTGCTTGAACATTTCTTCTATAAGCCCTGCAATTTGCAATTTTATGTCCAAAGTTAGTACAATAAAAACAATGACCATAAAACAAATTTAAATACCTAGGAGTGAATGATTTTCTTTGTGGTTCAGTCCTTCTGAATTCTTGCCTTGGCTGATCATGATCATGATTGAAGCTTCTTTGTGGCTTGAATGTGGAAGATATTCCTGAAGATGTATCTCTATCATTTTTCTTTGATTCTGGCTGACCATGATTCTTTCCTTTGAGTACTTCTACATAAATCTTACTCTTTTCCTCATTCTTCCTTTTTGGCAACTTGGAGTGCTTCTCTTCAACATTTTCTATGGACGATGTGGATGTTTTTGTCTCTTCAACGTTTTTGTTGAGCTTGATTATTTTGGCTCTCAATGTGACAACTTCTTCTTCAAGCTTCTCAATCTCTTATTCTTTATTCATCATCTAACTCTTCATGACTTCTTCTGTTCACTTTGCTTCTTCAAGTTGGATCTTCAAGGAGATGATTTCCTTTTCAAGACTTCTTTCTTCTTGACCAAATTCTGCTTCAATCTGATTTAGGTCCTCAGTTCTTTCCTTTGATCTATCAAAATCTTTTATCTTTTCTCTACTTCCTTTCTTTTGGCTTCCAAACACTACTTCTCTTCCATTGCTTCCTTTCTTAGTGTTGCTATCTCATCTTCCAAACACTACTTTGCTTCCATTTGACCTTTGTATGTTTCTTCAATCTTTTTGGATTCTTCTAGCTGAGCTTTTAGTTTCACAATGATCTATTGGGATTCTTCGAAACCTTTTTGAGAATTCTTCTTGACTAATTGTTCCTCAAGAGACTTATTCTTCTTCCTTTCTTTTGTCAATTCGTCTAAAGCACTGATCAACTCTTCTCCAAGGTCTACTATGCCTTCTTCACAATCTTCTTCTTTTGAATCTGTTTGACATGATGAACATCTTTCTTCTTGTTATGCTATTGCATCTTCTTTAGCATTCATTGGCTTTGTGATGGGGACGCCTTTGTGGTCAAGGGTTTGGCTTAGGACTGTGATAAGCCTTGTTATAGTGGGAGATATGTGGTATTGATTTTTCAGGTGAAAATAAATAGCAAGCAATTCGAAAATGAAGATAGAATATGCTGGTTTTCCTGGTTTGGGTTTCCAAGGGAAAAACCTTTGTGTAATGTTTGTATTTTCCATTGTATGTTTTCTGTTCTTTTACTGAAAATCTGTTTGCAATAAATATTGTACAAGGTTAAAATTTACATTTGGTATCAGATCTTTGTTGGCTTCAGGGGGACGCCTTTGTGGTCAAGGGTTTGGCTCAGAACTATGATAAGCCTTTTTACAGTGGGATATTTGTGGTATTGATTTTTCAGGTGCAAAGAAATGGCAAGCAATTAAAAAATGGAGATCGAGAAGTTTAATGGGCAAATTTTGAGCTGTGGAAGCTCAAAATGGAAGATCTTTCGATGGACAAAGATCAGTGGATTGCAGTAGATCCAGGTATTGCACCTACAAGAACTTCAACAAATGACTAAAAAAAGTTGGATCGAAAGGTGAAGATCACAATCTGACTGTGTCTCTCAGATTCAATATTACTGAATGTGTCAGAGGAAGCTAGAGCCAAGGATTTATGGGATAAGTTGGGGAAGTTGTATCAGTCTAAGTCCCTAGTAAATAAAATATTCCTGAGAAAGAATATGTATAATCTGAGGATGAGAGATGGAGACTCGATGGCAGAGCATTTGAACGCCTTCAATACTGTGGTAAGTCAGTTAGTATCTATTGAAATTAAAATTTTAGATGAAGATAAGTGTATCCGTTTACTATGTTCTTTACCAAACTCGTGGGATAGTTTGGTTGTGGCCATAGGTAGTAATACAACTTCCTTGAATTTTGATGAAGTGGTCTCATCCTTGCTGTCGGAGGAGATGAGATGGAAGAACATGGAAGGACATAGCATAGATGCATTATTTGCAAGAGGACACTCCCAGGAAAGAATTAGATCTAAGCTCTCAAGTGGGAGATCTAAGTCTAAGGGTAGATCTAAATCTCCCGGAAAGTTTGTAAAGGTATGTTGGAGATGTGGAAAAGAAGGGCACTACAAGAAGCAGTGTAGATCCAACATTGAGAAAAAGAAGGGATCTGGAGAATCTCCTTCTATAGAAGAAAAAACCTCCAAGGAAGAAGGAGGGGATGTGTACTTGGCTTCTTTAAGCACATATGCAGATCATGAGGCATGGTTGGTTGACTCAGGTGCATCCTTTCATATAACTCCCCACAGGGAGTGGTTCTGTCAATATGAAATGTATGATGGAGGTAATATTTTCCTAGGTGATGACTCAATAACCAGAATCATAGGTCGAGGAAAATTCAACATGAGGCTCATAGATGGAAGGATTAGAACACTGCTTGGTGTTTTGCATATCCCAGGTTTGGCCAAAAATTTGATTTCTGTAAGCAAAAACAATATTTCCTTTTCAAATCTTGATGCAGGGGTAAAAACAATATTTGAAAAGGAAACTTGCAGGATGGTTCGAGGAGCAATGGTGTTGTTGAAGGGAGTTCAGTTTGGAACTCTGTATAATCTACAAGGAAGCACTATTAATGATGGGTGTAATAGTTCCATTGTTCCTGATATTGGAGTTGAATAAGAAATAAATCCTATAGTCTCTGGAGAAAAGGTTATGTTGTGGCATCAAATACTGGGGCATATCGGAGAGAAGGGTCTTCGAGTACTACACGGTAAAGGTATGGTTTACAGTATGTCTAACTTCTCTCTGGATTTTTATTTTTGTGAACATTGTGTATATGGGAAGCAAAATCGGGTAATATTCCCTTCTGGTGCAACAAGGGCATAATGAATTTTACAGCTAGTTCACAGTATGTTTTTGGACCTGTATCGGTCCCATCATTGGGAAAATCTGTGTACTATGTCTCATTTATAGATGAATTCTCAAGGAATACTTGTATATATTTCCTCAGGAAGAAATCTAAAGTCTTTGACATGTTTAAAGAGTTTAAGGCTCTTGATGAGAATCAAGCAGAGAAAAGAATTAAGGTGTTGAGGACATATAATGGCAGAGAGTTATGCAGGAATGAATTTGAATAATTATGTAAGAAGTGCGGTATAGAAAGGCAGAAGACTACTCCATATACACCTTAGCAGAATGGAGTTGCAGAAAGGATGAACATGACGCTGATGGAAAAAGCAAGGTGCATGCTCAGTGGTGCTGGGTTAGGACAAGAATTCTGGGTAGAGGCAGTGGGTACTGCATGTTACCTGGTCAACAAATCACCCTCATCAACGTTGGATGACAAGACTCCACAAGAGGTATGGACTGGTAAGAAACCTTCTCTCACACATCTCAAGGTATTTGGCTGTGATGCATATGTTCATGTTCCAAAGGAAAACAAGAGTAAGCTAGATAAGAAGGATGAAACATGTATCTTTATTGGATATAAAGATGGTCTCAAAGGTTATAAGCTTTGGAACCCAGAAACTAAGAAGGTTGTGTATAGACGATATGTGGTATTTAGAGAAATGAAGGATGTTGTTAAACATGAAGTCCTACCAAGTAAGGAAGAACCAGAGAAAATAGAGTTTGATTTAAAGGATGATGAGTCACACTCTACAGAAGAACATGAATAATAAGAAGAAGATCCTCATACTCCAATATTGAGGAGATCGGTTCGAGAAAGATGGCTACTGGAAAGGTATACTCCATCTGATTTCTGTTCAAATTTTTCTTTGTCTATTACTAATGACGATCCTAGAATTGTCAGGGAGGCAGTGGATTCAGAGGATGGAAATCTATGGAAAAGGGCCATGGACGAAGAAATGACATCTTTGAATAAGAATGAGGCTTGGGATCTAGTGGAGTTGCCGAGTGGAAGAAATCCCATTGGCAGCAAATGGGTATTTAAAAAGAAGCTAAATTCAGAAGGAAAAGTGGAGAAATAGAAAGTTCGGTTAGTAGAAAAGGGTTATTCCTAGGTTGAGGGAATTGATTTTGGTGAGATTTTTTCTCCTATTTCCAAGTTAACCTCTATTATATTTCTGTAATCTGTTGTTGTTGCATTTTATTTTGATGTAGAATAGATGGATGTGAAGATGACATTCCTACATGGGGATTTGGAAGAAGAAATCTATATGAAGAAACCAGAAGGTTATGCAGTGAAGGGAAAGAAGGAGCAAGATGAAAAAGATGAAAAAGTCCCTGTATGGTTTAAAACAATCACCAAGGATGTGGTATCAAAAATTTGATACTTATATGCTAGGACTTGGCTTCACAAGAAGCAAAGAGGATCACTGTGTGTATTTTAAATTAATTGGTGATCATTTGATGTATTTGGTCTTGTATGTGGATGACATGTTGCTGATAGGAAGCAACAAGGAGATTATCTAGGATGTGAAAAATCCGTTGTCCTCTAAATTTGACATGAAGGATCTTGGTGCTTTAAATTTAATTTTGGGCATGGAAATTAAAAGAGATTGGAAAAAGAGAAAACTCTGGTTAAATCAGAGAGAATATGTAGAGACAATATTGCAGAGGTTTAATATGCAGGAATGTAAACAGATCAAAGTTCCTATTCATGTTGGTGTAAATTTATCTTTGAATCAGTGTCCCAAGACACATGAAGAGGAGGAGGACATGTCTCGTGTTCCATATGCGAGTGCAGTTGGAAGTTTGATGTATGCAATGGTCTTTACTAGACCATACATTGCACATGCAATGGGAGTTTTGAGTAGGTATATGTCAAAATCAGGGAAGGAGCATTGGACATGAGTAAAAAGGGTTTTCAGCTATTTGTGTGGCACTGCTAGCTATGGAATGTGCTACCAATGAAGGCCGTGATTGGACAAAGTGGTGGATATACATGGCTTTGTGGATGTAGATTGGGTTGGAGATTTGGATCGTAGGAGATCTACAAGTGGGTATGTGTTTAACCTGTTTGGAGGAGCAAAAGACAAGCTGTATTGACACTTTCAACTATAGAAGCTGAATACATGGAAACCACTCATGCAATTAAGGAAGCAATATGGTTACAAATATTGTGTTCAGGTATTGGGTTGGTACATCAAGCTGTAAGGATAGATTGTGACAGTCAAAGTGCAATTTTTTTGGTGAAGAACCCGACTTATCATTCAAAGACAAAGCGTATTGATATTCAATATAACTTTGTGAGAGACATGGTTGAATAAAAGAAAGTATTGCTGATGAAGGTGGACACTTTGAAGAATGTTGCAGATTCATTAACAAAATCTGTGAGTACTGAGAAGTTCTCTTGGTGTATAGGATCCATGGGCATTGCTGCACTATATTGTTGATTATGTAACCTTGTAACTCCCTATATGCAAAGAAAACAACAAGTGGGAGAATGTTGGGTATGTGTTATATTCTTTTCACGAGTATTAGCGTCTGCGTTGCGCCGAGTGTCACATTTTTGGGTGGTTTTTCGGTACATGGTTTTTGTCGATGGTTTTCTATTTCCGATTAAGGAATTAGGGTTGTTAACTAATCCAGGTCATTGGGTTAGGGTTTTGTATGCCGCTAGCTCATATATGTGTATTGTATTGTAAACAATGTAACACTAAGAATAAATATAGAATATGATGATTTTCCCGGTTTGGGTTTCTAGGGGAAAAATCTCCGTGTAATGTTTGTATTGGCCATTGTATATTTTCTGTTCTTTTACTGAAAATCTGTTTGCAGTAAATATTGTACAAGGTTAAAATCTACATGTAACTTATCCCAAATTTATTTAGCTGATGAAAATTTTCCAACCTTTTCTCTTATCGAATCAGGCAATCCTTCCCAGATGAAATCCAATGCTATTTGGTTGTTTCTTTTCAATTCCTTATTGGATGCTGTTTTTGGCTTCTTTGTAGTGGTGTATCCTGTAACAACTGAGTACCAAACATCATATCCCCGTGCCTTTAAAAAAAATTATTTTTTTTGCTCCACATCTCATACTACAGACCATTTTGACCATTGAACTGTAGTATTCCATTTCTATACAAACAATTTCTCTCCATGATCTTACTTCTAGTGGTTAAACTATTTTCTTGAAGGACCTACTCTGATTCCAGTTGTTGGAATACAGAGAGGGGGGGTGAATCAGTATGAGCACTTTTACCACTTTTAATCATAATATATATATATGTTAACTTTATTAGCAATATATCATCAATGCATAATGAGCATATAAACATAATAAACATGACATCAACATCAAAATAAATACACAGTACACCAAAATTTACGTGGAAACCCAAATGGAAGAAAACCACATAATGCTTTCTTATATATCAAAGAATAAATTCATTGGAAGCACCAATTTCCCAATTCTCTAGTTGCAAATGGAAGGAGGATACGACCCCCTATTTACAGGCTCCAACCTCAAGGAAGGTCCAACTCTCTATGTTCTTCGGCACCAACCTAAAGGAGGATACAACCCCCTTTCCTTGTCCCATCCTGCCGCCCTGAAATATAAGTGTAGACTAACTGTGACTACCATAATCACTGCCATTGTCACTGTCATCGTCACTGCCACTGCCACTTCCACTTTCACTGTCAAACTGTCACATCAAACTGTCAATGACCAACCTATCTAACCTGTCATTATCACTAATAGTCAACCATATCCTCTCACATGGATCATATACCAAGGACACCTCTCAACTAGATGTCCAACATCACCAACACATGCCTCGACCAAGCATGTACCAAACCATCAACCTGTACCCTACCAAACATCAACCATGTACCACAAGCTATATGAAAACACTTGTATCTACCATGCACCAACACCTGTACAACAACAAGTACATCAACCATGCACCAACACCTGTACCATGTACCTCAACCATCATCCATGTACATCAACCATCAACCATGTACATCAATCATCAACTGTGTACCAACATATGTATCAATGTATAAACTAAAACCTCAAGCATGCATCATAATCAACCAAAATCATATACCAAGTATATTCCTCGAGTATATTCCAACATCACAAAGATGTTCCTCTAACAATAAACCATAACAACCATATACAATATACCAAGGATACATCTCAAGAATAACACCAAAGCATGAAACTCAACCATATGAAACCATAAACCAAAAGAGGCCTCCAAGATATGCCTTAAGCATGTGCCATACCATCCATGAAACAAGTCTAATGAACTATCACATCAACCATGTATCAAACCCTCACTGTTATGCAGCCTCAACTTGTACCAATATCTTCAACAATACAACTCAACCAAACTACCTCAAACATGTACCATATGAAATGCTTCACATATGTACCTGATCCAGGTGGATATCTGTGGCCACCCACCTATTCCAACTGGCTCAAAACAGTCTTCTAGCAACTTCCTGTTTTTAGCAGTTTTTCGGTTCCTAAACTTTTAGGGCCTTTTTGAGGGCCTAATTTTTTTTTTCTAGATCGAGCACCTTAGAAATATCCAAAGGCTTTGATTGAGACCCCAAAATGAATCTCCTCGATGATACCTTTCCAATGAGCTACTGTGCACCCCAAACGAAGATCGTATGCCAAAGTTACGCCCTCAGAAAGTTGATACACCAAACTACCCAAAACGGGGTCCACAAAACTGTTGGCTTTTCATCTTTTGGGGTTAGGGTTTTGGATTTTCTTTCTTTTAAAAATTCCTTTAGAGCCTCATTGTAATCCATCTTATTGTGAATGCAAGTAGTCCTCACATCTCTTCTAAGAGATAAGCTGCCACCATTCTAATGAGTCTTTCACTCTATATTTCTACAGTTTTGTACATTTCACTCATTATTAGAAATTCTGTATTACTATATATCTGTGCCTCTTGTTATATTTCCAATATATATCTACAATATTATTGTCTCTCTTGCAATATCTCTGTATATTTCTATGTTATATCTCCTCTCTCATTTCGTGCTGAAAATATTTCGAATCATTGGTATCAGAGCAGGCTGCTCTTGATCGTTTTTCAGTGTATGTCCTTGACGAGGTCCGAGTATAGCAAGTTGGTTCTTGAGCTTGTCTCTCTTGAGGAAAATCACTCTCGCACACCTAAGAAACCCTCCATGGTGGAAGAAAAGAAAAACGACGGAGTAGAAGATTCTATCAATCTGTTGCTTGAGATGACTCTCACACGACAGAGGGACGAAATGATAGAGAATTTTTCCCACATCCTTCAACGCCTATCGATAGTAGCATGTGCATATTCATCAAGTGATCACTTTGGAAGCACCTGTCCTTTCAAGGTGTTGGGGTCCTATAATCACAGGTGATTTGATTTTTCGACTATCTATTTGGCATTGCTCTCGTGATGAAGACATTTGGCTTGCTGGGCTCGGTTGATTTCACTTCTCCCTCTATCCATTTTGCCCGATCCTTCATCACCCTGCTGCACCATTCATTCCCTCGCCCTTCATTTCTTCACCCCTCCGCTAATTTCATCCCCACATGAATAAACAAGCTTAGGATAAAAAGCATTAGGTTAATAATAAATGGTTAGTGGCATTTTTTAATACTAATTAGCATAATAAAGTTAATTTAATTAGATTAGTGTAGTTAGATTAGTAAAACTAGGTTAGGGTTGTTAATAATAAATTAATTACTAATTAATTAAAACCTAGGCTTGCAACTAATTAACAATAATTAATCAAATAATTAATCTAAAAACCAAACCCTGTATTTTCTAACTAGCCTAAAATTCCCAGCAAACAAAGATAAATCATACAGAGAGATCCCTCTCCGAGTCTTGGAGGGCTAGATCCTTGACTCCAAAGTGGTTTTGTAGTTACCTCTGCCCATTTATTCTTCAGCCTAAGAAATTACAGAGTGCTAACATAGTGGCGACTCCATTGGAGAGTGTTCCTCATAAAATTTTATCAAGTTCCATATCTGATTACTGATGGTGGACAATGATCAGACACAAGAAGGATGAATCATCCACCTGGCGACTCCAATCAACTCCAAATCAATTCCAATTCAAAGACTCCACTGGAGGAAGAACCCGAAACATGACCAAACCATCTGAAAAGATCAGGTATTTAAGCTGGAAGTTTATCTAAGATATGATAGGTTTTATTTTTAATTATTTCTTCCCTTCTCATGATCCCGATCCAGATGATACTGCCAAAATTTATGAAGAGCATGTTCAACCTGATGAGCCTCAAGAGGTTAAGTTTAGTGTTACGATCCCTATACATACTCCTACACCTATAAAAATATGAGATGGATACAAGCCTCTTGTCTTACCTCCCATACTCCATTATTTCCCTACCAATTACTTCAAATATCTTCCCAGATTTGACGGAGAATATGGCTACATCACTGCTGAAAAACACATTCAAGGTTTTGAAAATTATCTTGACCTTTTTGAGGTGGAAAAAAGTGATGTTAGTATTAGGATTTTTTCTTTATATTTGCAAAGTAGAGCTAAGAAATGGTATACATATCTTCCAGTTGCAAGCATCAATGATCTCAATCAGTTTGTGAAAGTTTTCTTGGATCAATGGGTGATCAAGAGGAATACCTTCCTCATTTTGGAAGAATATGATCACTTGAAAAGACAGTCAGGAGAAACAATGCAACAGTTTTAAGCCAGATTCAATCAAGTCTACCATTCAATGCCTGTTGATATAAAACCTCCTCATGATTCAACTCTCTTACACTATCCATATGCCTTTGATCCAGAAATGGCATTTCAATTGAGAGAAAGGAACATTACAACACTCAAAGAAATGCAAGATAGTGCAATAAGTGTGGAAGCCCATTTGTTGATCAAAAGGTCAAAGTTGGAGGCATAAGATAGAAAGAACAAATAAAAGGAGCATCTAACATCCTCAGAGGTGAAGCTAGACATTCTGGCAAGTACAATGGAAGAAATGTTGCACAAGATTATCATAAGAGCAAAACTTTTTGTTCAAAGACACCATGTTCTGTTAGTTGCAGAGCAAGAAAGGGTCACTGTTCCCAGGAATTTTGCAGCTCACCCTTGGTATCATAAACGAGAAAATGATTACTTTATGTATTCAATTCACAACTTGGTCAAATATGAGACTCAAACTCAACTTGCAGAGGAACAAGTTAACAACCAACTGATATGATGTGCATGTTTGATGACATTTCTTACCTGGATAATCTACCCAAGTATGATCAGTATGATGATGATTATGTGGTTGAAATAGATGCTGATTGTTCAAAGAAACCAGTGGCATGCTTTTGGGAGAAGGAAGCTCAGTTACAGATCAAATATGACAATCAACCTTTGCACAACAATTATGACAACAATGAGGAAAATGCAACAAATCTTAGAGTAAGTGAAAGATCTATGCCTTTATGTTTCTCTTCATTTCAAATTCTGAGAGTAAATCATAAGCAAATTGTCAACAGTAGGAATGGAGAATGTTCTGAGGAATTAGTGGGAAATGCCATTGATGACATAGAATATGTTCTTGATCGAAATTTACAGCCCCTGAGTTACATTGATCTTTAAACAAAAGATGAATTTATTCATTATAACTCTATACCATTAACCTTCAATTCATTTTAGTTTTTGAAGAATTTTTTTAATTATGTCATGGATGATAAGCACACAAAAAATCAAGAATTTGTATTGGAACCAATAAAACAGTCATCTCAGTCCTTGTAAGATCCAATAACTGATGTGTTGGATGACTTGTGTTGTCAAAGTCATGGTTCATTTTCTAGTTACGAGCTTAAAAGCAGCTATGATCAAGACATGATTAGGCAATCAATTGCATGGCCTGGTTTAGGAGAAGTCTCATTACAAAATTCTTATCAAAATCTACAGTCAAATCAGAATTTGCATGATGACACAAACATCATAAATACAATAATAAATTATGATTTGTAATTGGCTGAATTTGAATACCAAGGGATAGGTCATGGCTTTCATGATCCTATAACTATCTATATGGAGGATCTTTTCACTTCAGAATGCCAATTGATTTCTAGTGCCTCTTTAGTTTTTCGTATACCTAAAGCTCTATGTTATGAAGATCAGGCTAAAAATCAGTGCCTAGTGCCCTTACAAGTTCTAACTCTGAGTTTTGTCAAATACAGTGAAAGAGCTAAGGTATTGGATCAAATCTTTGATTGGTTATATTGGATATTTTATATCCATTGAAACCAAGCATTCAATGTTAGAATAGGATTGTACATAAATAAGCCTACCAGGTAAGCATCTTTTCAGCAGTCAGTTTTGCAGTGTGAAAATAAAGCTCAGGGTTCTGAGCACTTTTCCAACATTTTTTCAGTTCAGTTCAGATTTTGGTATACAGATCAGTTTTTTGCTTGAGGTTCAGTCACAGAGGATCAGAACAGATGCAGGTTGCAAAATAAATTTTTGAGATCAACCTAATGGATAAGGCACTGGTATGCTTATTCATAAATCTATGTTTATTTTCACCTCTTGAAAGAGCTTCCATCCCCAGGTGGAGCCTATGTTGGGGTCCTATAATCATAGGTGATTTGATTCTTCAACTATCTATTTGGCATTGCTCCCGTGAGGAAGACATCTTGCTTACTGGGCTCGGTTGATTTCACTTTTCCCACCATCCATTTCGCCCGATCCTTCATCACCCTGCTGCACCATTCATTCCCTCGCCCTTCATTTCTTCACCCCTCCGCCAATTTCGTCTCCGCATGAATAAACAAGATCAGGATAAAAAACATTAGGTTAATAATAAATTGTTAGTGGCATTTTTTAATACTAATTAGCATAATAAAGTTAATTTAATTAGATTAGTGTAGTTAGATTAGTAAAACTAGGTTAAGGTTGTTAATAATAAATTAATTACTAATTAATAATTAATTAAAGCCTAGGCTTGTATCTAATTAACAATAATTAATCAAATAATTAAACTAAAAACCAAACCCTGTACTTTCTAACTAGCCTAAAATTCCCAACAAACAAAGCTAAATCATACAGAGAGATCCCTCTTTGAGTCTTGGAGGGCTATATCCTTGACTCCAAAGTGGTTTTGTAGTTACCTCTGCCCATTTCTTCTTCAGCCTGAGAAATTACAGAGTGCTAACACAAGGTACATGTTAATTTTGATATTCCTATATTTGAAGGTCAGATAGATGTGGATGCCCTAGACAAATGGTTAAATATACTAGAAGGCTATTTCTATGTTCACAATTTTTCCGATAGGGAAAAGATCACCTTCACACTCCTTAAGGCTCTCCCCCATGTCAAACATTGGTGGGAAACTTATTAGGAACAAAGTTCCACAGAGGAGTATGGAATATATGGGGTCGAGCCCACTTGTGATTTTTTTGTGGATGCGGCCAAGGAACAATATTACCCTGTTGGAAACTATGAAGACCAATACATGAGATGGACCACACTACGTCAAGAGAGGGGCCAAGTAGTGCCAAATTTCACCAATACCTTCCATACCTTGCAGACCAAGCTGGGTATCAAAGACTCCGAGCAACATTTGGTTCTGAAATACCATGGGGCTCTACACAGATACATTCAAATTGAAATGGATTTTACGGACATCTCACCACTGGGTGTTGCTTATCGATATGCTGTTAAAATCGAGCAAAAATTTAAGCACCAGAACAAGCGGGAGTTAGGGTCTACAAATTCGCAACAACCAAAGTATGGTAAAGATGACCCTAACAACCAACCTTTAGAAAACCAGTCCAAGCCACATGAAAAGAAGGGTAACAGAAAGATGAAGAAGGGCACTCGAACTGGTGCGACTTCCACAAAATCCCCTAGCACAACACCGATGAATGTCACTCAAAACAGTCATTGGTGGTCGAGATCAAAGACAAGGAGCCAAACCTTGATTCAGAATTTGATTCAGAAAATACTGGTAGAAGACAGATCATCGACACATACCTCACTGCTATTGTCGCAACTGCAACAATTCAACCAGAAGAACCAACAGATCCTGAAGAGGGGGAGTGCCTCTTTCATTCACATATGTGGGTGAAGGGGACCCCGTTGCATTTCATTATTGATAACGAAAGCTAGAAGAACCTCATCTCAACAAAAGTCGTCAAATAGTTGGGATTTTCGACAACACCGCAACCACAACCATACAACATCGGGTGGCTTGACCAGGGACGAGATATTCATGTCAACCAACAGTGCCAATCGTCATACAACATCTATCCCTTCAAGGATGAGGTATTATGTGATGTTTCCCCATTGGACATCTGTGATGTTCTCTTGGGCCAACCATATATGTGGAAGCACCATGCTATTTATGAGTCTCAACCCCATAGTGTCATTATTACTCTGGGGGTCATCTCTACAGGATACCAAAGGTAGTTTCGACTACTGTACCACCTAAACAATACCGAAAGGCAGTATATCATAATACAAAATTCAACTTCTTCACAATCTATTAAAAAAGGTGAACATAAGGACACTACAACCACTGCAACCTCGGTCCAAGCACCTTCTATCCAACATAATTAGGTTGAAAAGATTGAAACAAAGCGCAAAGATTCCTTCTGCACACATGCATTTCATGTAGCTAGACTGGTTAAAAAGGTCTAAAAAGGTCCAACGCTTCTAGCCACATATTTGTGACAACCTTCAACAAGCTAAGCAATACAACTTCTCCAACAAGGAAAACAACTCATTAAGATGCAGATTCAGTGAACACTTTTCCCTCTCCCTTGAGAACTCAATGCAATAAATACCATTGCTTCCTAAGGAGGGAGGATTGATCCAGGTGGATATCGGTGACCACCCAACTATTCCAATTGGTTCAAAACAGTCTTCTGGCAACTTACTATTTTTACTAGTTTTTCGGTTCCTAAACTTCTGGGGCCATTTTGAGGGCCTAAATGACGTTTTTTTTGGGATCGAGCACCTTAATTATTGCCAAAGGATATAAATGAGCTCCCAAAATGAATCTCCTTGACGATACCTTTCCAACGAGCTATCATGCACCCCAAATGGAGATTGTATTCCAAAGTTACACTCTCAGGAAGTTGATGCACCAAACTACCCAAAACAGGGTCCACGAAACTGTTGGCTTTTCATCTTCCACGGTTAGGGTTTTGGATTTTCTTTATGTTAAAAATTCCTTTAGAGCCTCATTTTAATCCATCTTCTTGCGAATGCGAGTATCCATCACATCTCTTCTCAGAGATAAGCTGTCACCATTCTAGTGAGTCTTTAACTTTGTATTTCTATAGTTTTATACATTTCGCTCATTAATAAAAATTGTGTATTACTGTATATCGGTGCCTCTTGTTATATTTCCGATATATATCTGTAATATTATTGTCGCTCTTGAAATATCTATGTATATTTCTATGTTATATCTCCACTCTCATTTCGTGCTGAAAATAATCTGGATCAGTACCACAAGATATGCCATAAACCATGTACTAAACAAGTACCGAAACTCTTGAGATATGTATCAAGAATAAACCATAATCTCCAAAATATCACCAAGCCATGCCACCAATATGAGCCATAGCATTACCAAGATATAACCCTCAAAACTTACACAATGACATACCTCATAACCTGTGACAACCCTGCTGCATAATCATATCTTGCTGGAACCTGGAACAAGCATCCCCTTTACTTTACCTCATCCTTGCTACCTCAAATTCACCTATAGATCAAGTGTTCACTAGATAGATATTCAATGAACTTGTGTGTAAGAATGAGAGACTCTTGATGTGTATTTATACTCTTCCATTTAACTACTTTTCAACCACTTTACCCTTAATTAAATTCTTGTTGTAACCAATTTACTCGTAATTAATTTCTTGTTGGAACCACTTTACCCTTAATTAATTTCTTGTTACAACTATTTTACCCTTTTTTCTAATTTTAGGGTAATAACTATTTTACCCTTTTTCCTAATTTTAGGGTCATAACTGTTTTACTTTTTTTTCTTCCTAATTTTAGGGTCATAACTAGTTTACCCTTTTTCCTAATTTTAGGGTCATAACTATTTTACCCTTTTTCCTAATTTTAGGGTCATAAATGTTTTACCCTTTTTCCTCATTTTTGGGTCATAACTATTTTACCCTTTTTCTTAATTTTAGGGTCAACCTGTACTTTCTTGTTGCAACTACTTTACCCATAATTAGTAAACTCATAATTTCTTTGTTATAACTACTTTACCCATAATTAACTTCTTGTTGCAACCACTTTAACTAGCAAACTTCTTGAATACTTTCTAGAGGCTTCTAGAGTAATTGACTTCTTGTTGACCTTCTAGGAGATTCTAGATTATTCTTGAGGGTCCTCCAATCTTTACAAAGCCATGCATCCTCAATTGTAAGGAGCCATGTGATTTACCATCTATCACCAAAAACGACATGACATGTACTATCCATCTATGAGTGTCTTACCTGCATCTACACTATCCTTCATGTCTTTATTCCTCGATCAACTGTGGGTTCCATGACCATACCTTCGGGGCTACATGTAGAGTTCATCAAATGCACCCACCACATATGCTGACATCAACCATTCCATCAATGAAAACTAACTATCCATCTATATCAACCACATCTCTAGGGCTTGCAGACTTCTCCAAGGGTTGACATCAATCTCCAAGGGTTGAAATCAATGACAACCAACTGTCCAAACCAACTGTCCAACATATAAGAGAGACCATTTTCTTCCATAATAATCTTGGACATTATGCTAGGGCCAAATATGCTATCTATTAAACAACAATGAACTATCATATCCATAATTTTTACAGAAATATAAAAATGTTGATTTGTTACAGGATTGCTAAAATTATTTACACCTATTTTATTTACATGTGCTTCACCTTCATCAATTTCTTCAGATATAATAGCTACAGAAGAAGTTTTACCTTCCATGTAATTTTTTAGGTGTTTTTATTTTCTTGGGACAGTGACCATGTCCAAGAGTGATGCATTTGCTTTTATACTAGCTAGTTGATTTAGAATATTATACTTGGATGAAGGAAAAGAGACTAGTGTCTCTTGACTTTGAGTTGTTGTGACAACTTGAGGATTTGTGTTTTGGGAATAGGTATTGGGAGAAAAAGTAGTTTTTGGAATATTACCCTTCCTTTTATCAACGTAAGATTTTTTCCTTGTGTTCACTAACATCACTTCTTCTTCGGGAGCCCAATCTAAGGCGACAATAGTTGTTTCATTCTTTTTTCCAAAGAATCACTCTTGTGATTTTTTCTTAACATCACAAGTACTTTCATCATGATTGTCATCACAAAAATTACATCAAACCCTAGAAAGAATAGCCTTTGGCTGATTTAAATATGAAGGATTAGTAGGCCAATTTCTTAAAATGGTTTGAGAAGAAGACTCAACATGAGAAGAATTAGAATTAATACCGTTTCTTTCATAAGCAATCATCCGATTGCTCATGTATTGAACAAGCTACAAGACTGTAGACATATGAACTTGATTTGTAGGATCTTCTTGATCCAGGTGGATATCGGTGGCCACACACCTATTCCAATTGGCTCAAAAGAGTTTTCTGGCAACTTACTATTTTTAGTAGTTTTTCGGTTCCTAAACTTCCGGGGTCATTTTGAGGGCCTAAATGAAGTTTTTTTTGGGATCGATCACCTCAATTAATATCATTGAACCCCCAAAATGAATCTCCTCGACGACACCTGTTACACATTATTTTCGTCATCCCTATGATCGTTAATGATGTAAACCTATCTGTTGCCTTCAGAGGGGTCAGTGGCCTGAGTTCCTAAAGAGAGAAGGGAGAAGAACTTCTCCTGAGAAAAGAAGTTGTTTTTTCCTATGTAAAAACCTTATAAAAAAGGATGTTCGCAGGTTGCTATATAGGCAGGGTGCGAGAATGACCAATTCTCGCAGGTT
>ML783690.1:31949-79311 GCA_009831015.1 Picea engelmannii
TGTAATCTCTCTTTCACATTTAATATGATACAATAATATGTTTCTTTCCCATAAAGTTAGATTTACTTTATTACATAACTCCTTGATCATATGTATAGTTTAGCTATTGAATATATTATTTGCTTTCACTTTGGTTGGTTTGTGCTGTTTTGATCTTGACTGCACGAGAGCGCTGGAGCAAAGCAGGAGCAACAAAGATTAAGGAAGCGATTACAAGGTATGTCTCTTATTCTCACTTCCAATTTAATTCAATAGTTAGATCTAGGGAAAGCGATATATTCTGTCCTGTTTTGTTCTAGATCCAGGTGGATCTAGGGAGATCGGTTCGTGTCCGCACTTACGGATTTATCCAATAACAACACCCTTCCAACGAGCTATTTTTCGCCCCAAACGAAGATCGTATGCCAAAGTTATGCCCCCGGGAAGTTGATACACCAAACTACCCAAAACAGGGTCCACAAAACTATTGGCTTTTCATCTTCCGGGGTTAGGGTTTTGGATTTTCTTTATGTTAAAAATGCTTTAGAGCCTCATTGTAACAATCATCTTCTTGCAAATGCGAGTAGCCATCTCATCTCTTCTGAGAGATATGCTGCCAACATTCTAGTGAGTCTTTCACTCTGTATTTATATAGTTTTGTACATTTCGCTCATTAATAGAAATTGTTTATTACTGTATATTTGTGTTTATGGTTTTATCTCTGATATACCTCTATTATATTATTGGCTCTCTTGCAATATCTCTGTATATTTCCATGTTATATTTCCGCTCTCATTTCGTGCCAAAAATAATTCGGATCTGTGGTATCAGAGTAGGCTGCTCTTGATCATTTTTCAGTGCATGTACCCGACGATGTCCAAGTATAGCAAGTTGGGTCTCGAGCTTGTCTCTCTTGAGGAAAATCGCTCTCGCACACCCAAGAAACCCTCCATGGTGGAAGAAAATAAAAACGATGGAGCAGAAGATTCTATCAATCTTTTGCTTGAGCAACTTCTCACGTGACATAGGGATGAAATTATGGAGAATTTTTCCCACATCCTTTAATGCTTTCCAATAGAAGCAAACACATCTTCATCAAGCGACCAGTTGGTAAGCACCTCTCCTTTCAAGGTACACGTTAATTTTGATATTCCCGTATTTGAAGGTTAGATAGATGCAAATTCCCTAGTCAAATGGTTAAATTTGCTAGAAGGTTATTTCTCTGTTCACAATTTTTCTGACAGGGAAAAGATCACCTTCGCACTTCTTAAGGATCTCCCCCATATCAAATATTGTTGGGAAACTTACTAGGAGCAAAGTTCCACAGAGGAGTCTGGAATATATGGGGCCGAGCCCACTTGGGATTTTTTTGTGGATGCGGTCAAGGAACAATATTACCCTGTTGGAAACTATGAAGACCAGTACATGAGATGGACCACGTTGCGTCAAGAGAGGGGCCAAGCAGTGCTAGAGTTCACCAATGCCTTCCATACCTTGTGCACCAATATGGGTATCAAGGTCTCCTAGCGACATTTGGTTCTAAAATACTGTGGGGCTCTACGCAGATACATCCAAATTGAAATGGATTTTCTGGTCATCTCATCACTCGGTGTTGCTTGTAGATATGCTATTAAAATCGAGCAGAAATTTAAGCACCAGAACAATAAATGGATCAACAAGCCACATTTTTCCACCGCTTTGACTCTACACGAATTCCCTAATTAGTACCGAAATCCAATTTAGAAATCCAATAAGAATTTATAGATTATCAGAACAAATGATTAAGCTTATAAGCATGCCAATAATCAATTCTTATTAGTCCTCTTTGTTACCACCTTCAGTAAGAACTTGCTATCAATACGAATTCTTTAGCCTTCAAGTATTTTAGAAATGGATGAAGTAACAATGCAATCTCATTCTAGAGCAAGAGCAAACCTTATCAGAGTTTTTATCTCTATCTCTTCTCCCTTTTTTGCTTGTCCCTTGAATTCTTCTTTTTTCTCTCAAAAATTAGTTTGAGTAGTTCCAACTACCCTTTAGTTAAGTTGTTAACTAATTTTAGTTAAATAGGGATAACTCATAATTAAATATTAATAAATAATGATAAGGGTAAAATAAATATTAACTAATAAGTGGGGACCACCTAAGAACTCTTGGTTTAACTTTTCAACATATCCCCTTGTTCCTCCATAAAATAATTATGTATCACCAATATATCAATCAAAATACATATCCCAATCAACTTGCATGAAATATTTCAAAACACACTTCTGACTCCCAAAAGATATGCATTTATATCTCAAAATAAATATGCCAAATGTTGCCAGACTAAGGTTGCTGCAATCATATATAAAAAATAAAAATATCATCAAGTTGCCCTGATAATACTGGTATGAAATATCAAAAAATGAATGATAGATCTATATAAACATATTGCTATCCAAAAATAACAAGTTCCGTCCCAAAATAAAGTATGTCAAACAACATTATAAAATTAGAAGTCATATTTCTTATGTGAGGCAATTTTCCTCTGCTCACTTCCCCGTGCTTTTGTTACCTTCATGACCTCTAAATCTACATGTACAAATGATTTACCTTTTTCCGTTGATACTTATGGATGCATATCTCCAAAATGGATGTGCCTATCTTCATACTTGGGGTGCTAGGAGTGAGAGGTAATTGAGTGTGACGAAGTCACTGATTGGTCAGATTCAACATAATGGGAAGGCGGTTTGCATTTGCTAGGATTTGGTTCTTGGGTTTGAGATTTCAACCTTTTAAATGGTTGCGTTGAATGAGCATGGGAGGATTTTTATGCAATATGCAGGGAAAACCTCTTAGTTGGAGAAGGAGGTAATGGAAAAGAGATTACTGGCCATACTTGAACTTGGTTTTGAAGGGGGTTAACAACATCATTCCAACCATCATTGGTTGGGATCTCAGGAGGTAGGGAAACATGTGCTTGAACATGTATACCCTAGATTCTACGATGAGGTTGGAGAGGGGTTCTCTTAGGTGGAGGATGTGGTTGAAAGGCTCCTTGTCCTGCTAGGTTTAGGAAACCTGTTTGCAAAAGATGGTTGAATTCTTCAGACTCAACATCAAAATGAATTGAAAAATGAAGTCTTTTGTTTCTCCAAAAATCATTGCGCCTTCTAGGCACTTACAAATACACAGAACTAAGGGATTTGACAAAGGGAGTAAACAAAAAAATGAGTCCATGAATAAACAACATGCTTATCCACACATCAAACATAGATTTTTCCAAATTATTACTACAAATATCAACATGCATCTGATGGGTTTAAGATAGGGTTGCATACTTCCCTTAAACACTTGTTTTCCTTTGAAAAAGATGAGTTACGATACCAAAAATAACCATGGCCAAGAGTCAGACAATTCTGCTTCTCCAGAGCTGAAACTCAAATAACAAAATGAAAAATGCCAAAACATTTGAAGGTGACCATCCAATGAAATGTCCGTGTACCATGCATTGAATGCATGGGACCTCATGTTCCCCAAAATTACTATCACTTTAATTCCTAATTCGATTTATATTTCCACTATATCAACCATCCAACCATATGTTGAATAACCATGCCAAGTATGCCAATTATCACGCGCCCATAAGCATGTCACTACACCATAATTCAATGCCAATTCAAACGACGAAAAAACTTGATCAACCATTGTCCCACATTGATTTCTAATAAACCATGCTCTAGGTATATACAAATTAATGTAAACAAAAGAAACAAGGTAGAAAATGTGGTGCCGTTACTATTGATTTATATCATATGTGTTATGTTTAATACCATATGCACTTTAACTTCAACATGCCACCCTCGTTCCATACAAATAAATTGCTATTATATGAATGTGATACATGGATAGCATCAAAATTTTAATCATGCGATGAACTATATACCATGCATAGCATTTGCACAACAAACCTCTTTTTCTTTTTAAAATGTGCCCTATAACCAACCAGAGACTATACTTATGATATATATGTTGTTGAGACATAATAAATGTAAGTAAAAGAAGCTTCAGTTACTCCATAACCCTTTGTGACATCCTCATAATATTTATCAACAAAATGCAAGAATGGAAATTTCTTTGAAATTTGTGAGCAGAACCATCTTTCTTTTGCAACAAACTCATAATAAAACCATAGAAGTAACCAATACCACTGCAAACTGTAGGTGAGATTGATATATGAACTTCTAGCGAAACATAATGACGATAAATGCTAATCGAATCACATTAACATACCGGTGACACTCAATACAAGGGGATATTTGAAATTAAATCACCTTATTTTCTTCCTAGGGGGCCCCACCTATAGTTAGATATTTATATATTATAGATAAATAGATAAAATTTTAAATTGTTCTCTGCAACCATTTGCAGGCTGGTGGCTAATTGGTGAATCTATGAGTCAACAACACCCACCTCTAGGGTTTGTACATATTCATCGAAAAATAATTCATATTCAACACCAAAATAAATGACATCATCCATCATGGATGGGAACTCCTTGCAGGGTCTCGACACCCCCCCAGGATCCTATCGGGGTGGAGGTCGGTGATGGTAAGGAGGGTGAGGAAAATTCTAGTTCTCCTTCCTTTGCAAACATATTAAAAAAAGGATTCATGCCATTCTCTTCCATTAACTAGAGGGAGGAAGTCACATAAAGAGCACCAAGTGAAAGAAGCAAAACCAAGTAACAACCAACAATCCATGATTGATTTTCTTCTCTGTTAGGGGAACTCTCCTTATTGTAGTTTATTATGTGTTATTTCTGTGTTATCGTTTGTAATCGATTTGTAAGAATCTACTCTTGCAAATAAGAAGTGGTAAATTCTTGGAATCCTCTGCTGGGAAGCACTATATTTTATGTAGGTGTTACCTCTGAAATATGCTTTGTTTTGAGAAAAGCCAAAAATTTAGGGATTGTACTAGCCGCTAGCTTCGACACAACACTTATTTTTTTTTATATAATACAATTTTAGTTTCTTAAAAAAAAACCATCCCTTTGCACCATAAAATCATAAATATCCTCCTCTCTCTCTCTTCCTTAAATATCCAAATGAGAACCTCGTGAACTAGAAGATCTCACATCCTCGTCAAACTTCACATCTCTACTCACCATAATCTTATGCTGTTCTAGAATATATATCTTGTAAGCTATGGAAATCTCATTGTATCCAACAACACAAGATACTATCACAATATCTCAAACCTTTGAAGAACACTAACCATCTAGAATATGTCAAAATTTACTGTTGGACCATCAACAACGTGCCAAACTTCAACATTCATAAAGTCAACATCACAAGCCAAAATCTCTAGACATCACATTATGAGCTATTCATGACATCTTGTAGAGATATTCACATCTCCATGTAAGACCAAGGTAAGTGGATAAAATCTATCTAAATCACAAAGATAGATAATTGTACAAGTCCCATCCATCCTAAAATACCAAGTTTGTGGTACAAGCAACAACACATGTAGGGATGTCAAGAAATTGAGAACATGTGAATCCCTCTCATGCACCTCAAAACCTCTAACAACTAAAGCAACAACCTTAACATGGTCAATTCCTTCATCGTAAGAGAATCCTCTAGTAACTAGAGTAAGAGTCTCGTTAAGGTCAATTCCCTCACCTTGAGAGAGTTGAATAACCATGTCCATGTACTCTACAACACTCCCATCAACTGAAAGCACAAAGTTAATCATCAATTCCATAATAGGTTCTAAATATGTTTCATGACATCTTTCCAAGCATGCTATACACATGCCTCCTTGAAGATACAAGGGTGTTCCAACTTCCCACTATAGTGTAGAAGTGCCACAGGATGAACAAGCAACCTATAAATGTCATCCTCTAGAACACCTCTAGATAATGTCATATTTTCTAGACTACAATCATTGATAGTGCAATGTTATCCTTCAAATGCATCTCTAAATTGAATCTCTACCATACAAGAATATAAAAGAATATTTTTATAGGGAAAAATCCCCAATGTCCAGGTTGAATCACCAATAGAGTGAATATAAGATAACTAACTATTTTCAAAATCAGTCGGTTACAAAAGGTGTCTACCTAGGACAAGAGGATGCAAGAATATATGTGATTAGATGTCTGGTCCCTTTATGTTGTTCATATGCAATCCAAATACTTTCTCACAATTCCAAACTTTTCTTCAAACATGCAAACCATACAAACAATAAACCTTCCTCAAATCCAAATTGACATATAAATATGAATTATGTTAAATACATAGAATGATAAGATAAATTCACTATGCATTGGTTCTAACTAACATAAGGAGGTTAGTTCAGGTTCAACTCACAAATTAAAAGTAAATAATCAAATAAATTGCAGCATGATTTGGGGAGGGAAAGAAAAGAGATATTCATAAATATATTAAACAAGAACAACAAATACAACTTTATACCTGATAAATGTTTTCGACGCCTTCATCACTAGAGTCCTAGTTCCTCATAACTAAACCACTTGTCTTGTAATAAACCCAGTCTACTAAATAAAATTAACATAGGAAGCATGCATAAACTTTCATCATGCACCAAACAACATATTCAAAATTCATGAATTCAATAATTCAAACAAACACAACATTCAAATATTCAAATTGCATAACAGAAATAAAAATAAAAAATGCAGCAAAAAACTTATCTTTTAATGGGGAAACCAAATGGCTACGTACAAAGGACATTCCTCCCATCCATAGACTTGTTGTTCCTTTTTCTCTCAAAAGCAATCCACCCCCAAGTTGAGGCTATGAATCCATAAAACGGTTTGTCCCTCTTGGTTATCCACTCTCCACACTTAGCAGCCCAAAACCCCTCGTTCCCCTCAATATACATAACCCAAGAAATGGGATCTCCCTTCTATACCACACAATCCCTTGAGCCTTCCCACTTTCCTTCGGGGCTCTGGGATGCATTGTAGACAATTGGCCAAGAAATCTCATAGGAGCCTTTTCAAGGCTCTTGAGCAATTTTCCTCTACTAGAAATACACTACAATTTCACATCCCTATTTACATGCACAAAGCCCACATTGTCAACATAAACCCAACCCTTTAATGGTTGTTCTCATACACAACAGAGCTGGTGGTTGTTTTCTAGCACCCAACTCTCCCTTGCTGTCAAAAAATTAGCTTGTAAAAACTATCCCAAAAAGCTACTCGAATTTCCTTTTTTTCTCATGCAATCTTGACTCTCATATTTCCCAAAAAGTGGTTGTACTTAGTCCATGCTACCATAAATTAGTGGTATCACTTTTCCCACTAACCACTCTTACATGTATTTAATGTTTCCTTTGATAATTCTAAGGAGATAAACATCAATATGAAATGGTTTGGATTAATAGTAATGTGAAACCCCTTGGACCCTCCTTTAGCTCCCTCTCTTGTGGAATCATAGCCCCCACATCATTATTGTCCCTCTCATATCACATCAAAAAATTGATTTTTATTAATTATTTTGTATATTGTTACATAGATCGACCCTTGGCTATATCAATCTGTATAGGCTCTCTGGCCCAAAACATATTGAATCACCAGCCAAAATCACATTTTCATAATTACATTGTAATTTACAGGGATTAAAATAGGGTATGTTACATTCCACTCCCCCTTATTTTTGCATTGTCCACAGTGCACAACACCATACATGTGTACATACATATTACAATGCTAGGCTCTTTTGGCCCTTAACAACATATATGCTCTCCAACCTAATGTCACACATGATTTCCAACCCAAACATATATACATAGGTACCCCAACCAAGACATATATACATAGGCACTCTGACCCAAAAACCACATAATGATTTCACAGTTTATAATTCTTGTAGAAATTCTAACCAACAACCTCTCATTCCCCTTAGTCTACACAACCCAAGGAAGTGTAACCCCTTCTCTACTCTATAGTCCCTCAAGTTGTACCACTTCTCTCAAGGGCTCCAAAATAGGCCGACCAAGAAGTCTCCGAGTTGTGGCTCTAGGAGGTCCAACTACAACAACTTTCACAATTTGTCGATTCCCATGAAAATCCCAACCAACAAGATCTCATTCCCCTCAACCTGCACAACCTAAGGAAATATACCCCCTTCTCTACACCACCGTTCCTAAGGTCGTACCACTTCCCTCCAAGGCTCCAACACAAGGTTAGATAGGAAGTATTATTGCTATGGCTCAAGGAACTCCAGCTGTGATAATGGAATCTCCAAAATTTCAAATAGTTGTAGATGTGCCTCCCACTTTGCATCTTTCAACTCCACTTTGCTTCTTCCAATTTGCAACAAGTCCACTAGGATTTAATTATTCCATGCCTTCGTTCTTGAGAACCATTGCCTTTTGTTTCTTTTCTTCCCAAGTACTCACTCATATCCTTTCTCTTCAACTATTCCTATAAAATCCATCAAGAAAATATACATGTTATAGCCATTATCACACACAAATTATTGTATTCACATAAGTTCTCAACTCCAAAATGTAATCTTATATTCAAAAACAAGTTTGCAACATAATCCAATACTTATATGGATGGTGATCCTGTGCTTCACAAAGCTACCATAGGCAATAATTAATCTCACTATTATTTTTTCGCTCATCCTCATGATTCCAACCACTATGTCATATTCATTATTAAGTTGCATCTTCCTTGCTATATGCACCCTCTAGGATCAAGCATCCAACTAGCAGTCTATAACCTATGGAAATGATAGGGTTATAATAGCCTTCTTCCCAATATTTCTAGCTTCAGTAGCTATTATCTCATATATATCACAGACATACAGTCATCATGAGATATCCTCATAGAAATTTCACTTATTAAATCAAATTTGTTTCATATAGAAAAAATCAAATTTTCCCAAGTATGAGATTCCCTCTCATAATGTTTGGCTCTTGCAACAACATGTATCCATCTTCCTTACGAGCTTACACCATTTCCATACCCAATACCATTCTACCTGCAATATTTCTCAACTTTCATTCAACCAAACAAATTGTCAATACTCGTGTACATTATCCTTTTATTGCAATATTTATGACATCTCATGAAGTGATTTCAGAATTATAACACACTAACAATTGAATCACTTCCATGTATTAATCATATTAAATGGAATGAAACTACCATTCATCACCCATGCATTATTTAGCACACCAATATTTTTATAATGCAATCAAGCATTACCAATAAACCAATGTGCCAATACTCATGGCCACATCTACACAATGCATCCTTGCAATGATTTCAAAATACCACATATCCATGTCATGTATTTCACCATGGTGAGTTGGAAGGACTATCCAACGCTTCAACACATCATCCAAACTCTTCCCAATTACTTGTTTGATCATTTGGATACCTTCCTCTTATACCCATACATAACACTAGGAATATAATGCTTTAGTGATTTTCAGTGTTGACAAAGAGGTTGCAGTCCACACATTGATTATAAGTAAGAATTCCATTTAGCACTTGTATAGCGCCATAGCCCTTCCATATCCAACCACATCATGGTCTCACACATGGATAACTCTATTGGCATATGTTTGTATAGTAGGAGTATGTCTCATGACTTGATCTAGTTATGATCTCATAACCAACATAACATAATATGAAATTAAATTTCATATAATTGCATTCAAGCATTAAACAATCCTTGAACACTCAAGGTCCTATGCCTTTACACATCAATTCAAATATTGAAATTTAATCGAGGGAAATCTTACCTTAGTTCCCTTCAGAATTTATGCATCATAAGCATCCAAATGCATACCTGCATGGTTGTTAGAAAATTACTTGATGCTATCTAATCAACTAATATTTTTGTAGAAGCTCGCACGCTCCCTTCACCAACCTCTTGATCAACATTCTTACCAAAAGTTTCTTACATAGTTTATTTTCAAAAAATTTAACATCATCCTCATTGTCTTCATACATATGGTGGTCATATGCAATGATAATATCATCAACATCCTCAACCATGTTATAAACATTTTTCCTAGATACATAAATCCATCATTAGTTGTATTCAATTATCATAACATCATCATTTCACATGTATAACAACATAGTGCTCTTAGTATATAAGCATGCCATATGCATGTCCAGACATTATCACATGCACTAATGCATGCAAATATACACCAAGCATTCAATCTCATCATCCCTACTAATGCACACACATTCTATCTTTCCTATATGCATCCTTCACCACTTCTAGTGCATATTTGTTCCAACTTCTTATGCTCCATGTATCCATCCTTGAATCCCTATAGATCCTTGTATCCCTATGCATTGTCATTCTTCTCATCTGGGCATTGTTGTTACCCGATCTGAACATTTTCCAGCCAAGTCCCACTTGGCCATCTTGCAATTCTAGCCAATATGTCCTATTGTAAACTAATTCTACTTAGGCAATTATGTCCCAAATTTACCTTGCCATAACCCTCCAACACTTTGGAATGATTCACTTTATATCATTCGATCACCTTGATACTACATGATCCTCCAACTAGCTTACCCATTAGAATTACGCCATCCCTTTCTATTATCTCTAGTTGTCCATTGGTTTTTTCTCAAATTTTGAATACTTCTCTTCACTTCATTAAGTAATTCCCCATGAATCCTTATTCTGTCCACTCAAGACCAATCTGCTCTCATGGGATGCTATATTCTCTATTATCACTTTCAAAGTGAATGAACCTTTATTATTCCATCTTTTGAATTCTTTTCACTTGTATCCTACTTCCACTGCGCACTTTGATAAAAAACATGGCTTTCTTTCTCTGAATACCTTAAGGCAGAAGATGCTAGTACAACTCTTTTCTAGGCATTCCTATGCTTGTTCATAGAGATGATTCACTCATCTCATCAGTCACACACCACTTCTCCAGTTCCTTGTTTTCTTTTGTTACAATCTCTATTGCCATTGTTACATTTCTACCTGGAAGATTAAGGTGTCTTCCTTAACTTCCTATGCTTACTAATCACATTAATCACCCATCGAATTCATGTCTTATGTGAGAATCCTTGTTGATTTATCCTTGCAAGTCATTCGAAATATGTAGAAACTAAATACTAATTTGGCTCTGCTCTTTCTGAGCTCTTATCAACTTTTCATTTCTTACTCTGTAGCTATGCACTTCCCTCTACAAGCTCTTCATTTTCTCAACCAACTTTACAAGTTCCACCCTGATTTTATGTCCATTAGACCCTGAAATTATAATCCACAATACGCCCACAAAATCTTCATTTAGGACATCTGATCTCCTTGTTGATAATATCTTTCCACAACACTCTTTGCTTGAGTATCATCTTGCTCATCAACAATACCCTGTTATTAAAAAATCAACCCCTTTTTATTTTCTAGGCTACTACACTCCAAATGTGCCTCCATACCTCTACATAGGCACCATAACAAGTATCTACACTCTTCCTTACCAAATACTCACATTTGGCATGTACCTATATCATTTGGAAATATTTTTGCAAAATTGACATTGTTTGATTTGTTTTTATATTGAGCAATTGCATGGTTCAAAAAGTCTAATTGCCCTTTTTCTTGCAATTTTATAAAATAACCCAATGCTTCCTCATAGAACTTAATCCTTTTTTCATGTTGTCATCTGGATTACCTTTCCAATGGTTGAACTCATTTTTTATTATGATTTTGAGATGAAAGTTACGGCTCTCTGAAATCAATAGTCTCACCCTTTTTGCACCTATTTCACTGGTACAATTAATCTCATAGGCCAACTACTTCCACTTGTAGAAATAAATCTGGTGACAACCAAGAAAACATTTATATCAAGTGCTGATATTATTCTCGATTATGAATACACAACAACTCTCAGATTCAAGATGTGATGCTCCATCCAACTTTTGCATCAATCTAGATTTGGCAAGTTTGTCCTTCTTGCATTTCCTCTAGACGTAGGATTTTTAGTGATAATTGGCTATCTTCCAAATGGAGCAAAACTGGGAAAAAATTCCTCAATACAAAGTTGTCTGGATTAATGAGTAGGTAAAATGTCGAATAAATAATGTTTCTTGGATTGGTGATACAAGGTCCCTTTTCCTCTGAATATTTCAAAAACCCCCAAAACGTGGTCTGGAATAGTGAATTTTTCCTTGTTTCAACATCTCTACTCCAAACCATTTTGATTTTTGCTAGACTCCCAACTAGGTATCTTCATTCCTGCTTTTTGGACTCTCTGTAAAAATTTCACATTTATCCAGTTCTCGGCTACTGAGCACCACCTAGATCTTTAAAAACCACTATTTCATATTTTTTTGGAAACTTTAAGCATAAATGGCCAGTGGACCTCACTGGAACTTTTGTAGCCATTGTCGTTGCAGACATACCCTTTAAATTTCATTTGATTATGAGTTGAACTGCTCTTGTGATGTATAAAACAATATTTTGGCTCCAGCTTTTTTAATACTTGTCCATCTTTCTCCTTCTCATTCCTTGTCTTTTCTCTTTTCTTTCTTTCTCTTCTTCTCCTTTATCACGCCTTGGAATTGTTTTTCCGCGTGACATATTGCTTCCACAATTTATCTTTGTAGTGACATATCAACCCTCCTCAAAATCTTATCTCTCCTAAAAAAAATTCCTCAACGATGTATCATTGTGATTTATTTTCTTTGGAAGTGACATATCGGGCCAATTTCTTTTCTTTTGTGATGTATCGTGCCAAAATATTATATTTTTTATTGATATTTCACCCCAAAAATTTTCTAATTCTTTTTCTCTCTTGGTGATGACACTTTATCGTTTAGAAAGTTTTTCCTTGGTGATACATAATGTATCGCCCACTCAATTTTTTCTTCAGCTATACACTCTTTATTGCCGATAAAAAATATCTTTGGAGACATTCTCTTTATCTTCCACAATTTTTATCTTGGGTGATACACTCTTTATCACCGATAAAAAGTATCTTTGGAAACATTCCCTTTATTGCCCACAATTTTTTTTTTATCTTGGGTGATACAGTTTGTCTTCGATAAAAATTATCTTTCAACGATACACTCTTTATCATTGATAAACATATCTTTCATCAATATACTCTTTATCACTGACAACACATATTTTTTCTTCTACCAAGACACCCTATATCAACCAGAAAAAATATTTTTCTAGTTGATACTCCCTATATCAGCCACATCAATTATTTTTCTTCTTCCTTTATCAGTCCAAAAATTTATTTTCTTTGCGATGTATCATGTCAAGAATTTATTTTCTTCATGATATATTGCCCTCAAAAATATTTTTCTTCGGATATATTCCCTGTATTGCCCACAAATTTTATCTTTCAACGTACACTCTATATCGACCTTAAAAAGTATTTCTTTCAACAACAAACGTTGTGTCGCAAAATTCTCCTGACTTTTCCCCTTAGCCATTTTTCCACATTTCGGGTTCACCACTATTATGAAACTCACAGACTTGGCTCTCCTAATCAATTTTGACCACTTAGCAGCCAAATCGACTTATGCAACAATAACCCCAATACAAAAACAATAGTTCGGGAAATTTCCCCCCAATTTACTCATGTAGGGTGAAATCGATTTTCACCCAAATACTTCGCGTGACTACCATGGATTTGGTGATTTCGGCCTCCTTGAATAAAACCCACTTGATGAATTCATATTTTTGACATAGCCATGTCGATTTTTGGCTAAAATATGCCCCAAAATTGGGGATTTTGCCTGATTATGCAAATTCCCCCAAAACAAAATATTGGTAGCAACTCTGTTGTTCTATAGCAGACCCTTGCAAGCCTGGTGTTGCAACCTAAACTTTGATACCACTTGTAATAAACCTATCCTACTAAATAAAATTAACACATGCAACTGACACAAAATTTCTTATGCATCTAACAACATATTCAAAATTCATGAATGCAATAATTCAAACAAACACAACATTCAAATATTCAAATTGCATAGCAGAAAAAAACATAGAAAATGCAACAAAAATCTTATCTTTTAATGGTGAAACCAACTCGCTACGTACGAAGGATGTTTGTCCTTGCTATAGGTTTTTGTTCCTTTTTCTCTTAACAACAAGCCACCCCTGAGCTAAGGTTATGAGTCCACAAGGAGTTCTGGCCCTCTTGGTTGTCCACTCTTCACACTCATCAACCCAAAACCCTTCTTTCCCCTCAATCTACACAACTCAAGGAATGGGATCCCCCTTCTCTACCATGCAGTCCCTTGGGCTTTACACTTCCCTCCAGGGCTCTAGTTCACATGATTGGTCAAGAAATATCACAACAACCTTCTCAAGGCTCTTGAGCAATTTTCCTCTACAATAAACACAATACATGATCACAACCCAATTTACACGCACAAAACCCACATTTCCAACATAAACCCAACCCTTTCTTGGTTGTTCTTATACATAGCAGCGCTAATGTTCTTTTTCCAACACCCATCTCTCCCTTGTTTTCCAAAAATCAGCTTGTAAAAACTGTCCCAAAAAGCTACTCGAATTTCCTTTTCTTCTCATGCAATATTGACTTTCATATTTCCCAATACTTGGTTATACTTAGCCCATGTTGTCATAAATTAGTGAGATGGATTTTCCCACCAACCACTTACATGTATTTAATGTTTCCTTTGATAATTCTAAGGAGATAAAAATCAATATGAAAGGCATGGGTTAATAAAGATGGGGAACCCCTTTGACCCCCCTTTAGTCCCCTCTCTTATGGAATCATAGCTCCCCCAATGTTACCGTCCCCTTTATATCACAACCAATGATTTAATTTTATTAATGATTTCAATGTACATTTTCACATAGCTCGACCCTTGGCTATATCAATCCATACAGGCTCTTCGATCCAAAACATATCAACATGCTAAACTAAATCATATTTTCACAATTACATTATAATTTATAGGGATTAACAATGGGGATGATACATATTTTCTTACACTTTGCCTATACTCTCCAACTTTACTATTGATGGGTGTCTGAAATGCCATCTTTTCCATACTAATCTTTTGCCCTTTTTTTTTATTATCATTTTTATCTATCATTTCAACCATTTTCGAGCTTACCTTTGATTGTAACAATATATTTTTTCTAAGGTATGTTCTTGAGCTATTCATGTTATTTTAGTGAATTGTGCTATTTTTATTGAGACAAATTAGCCTTTTATACTCAATCATGGAAAATGTTCAAGAGATACTACCCTAGGTTGGTGTGTACATGATGCTACTTCACCGTTGTTGCTACATCGATGATCTTGGAGGATCTAAAAGGCCAAAAATTTGAAGTCCTGAAATGTCAGCAAAGTGGAACCAAGTCAAAGAGCTCGTCGAGAGATTTCCAATGGCGCAAACGACACCTCAAACAGAGTCCGAATGACAGAGTTATGGCCGATCAGAGTCAACAGGGTGACATCAACATCATACAAGGTGACACCAACAACTGATTGTGCAGTGCTGACATCAACATGGAGTTAGCATGATGACATGGTTTCACGAGAGGCTACCACGCGTCAAGCTAATTTGTCATTTTCAGGTCCACTTGGGCCAGTACGAAAATTCCACGTGGCACCATACAGACGCCACGTGGGAGTATGGTAGTCTACATGGCATCGATATGAGCGGATGGCTGGGCGTTGATGCAGGAAGATAGGTGGTGCTGATGTGGTGCACATGCGGTAGTTTACAAGGACATTTAATGGATGCTACTTGGGCCTACCAAAGGCTGCCACGTGGCAGCCTAAGAAAATCCCAATAAGGGCTAGGAAAAAAAAAAAATCTTATTGGCCACTGGACCGGTCGGCATTGGACTAGACGACGACCAACCTGTAGTATCGAATATAATATATGGATGGAAGTTAATATATGGCCACCGATTGACCAACACTGAATCCAGTGGCCGGACCCCAACATAGCACACAGTTATATTAAAATATCTATAAATATATGTAAGTTGTAACAAAGGCCTATAGTGGGAGCCTGCGAGTTTGACCCCGAGTCTCCCCACTATTATTACCATAACTTACCAATGTGCCAATGGATAGGAATTGGTAAATCCACTGCGGAATTTCATTTAAAACCCATACTTTCTACCACCGGGGGGAGAAGGGGGGGGAATCCGTGGGTCCATACGTGCATGCTTTTCTACGTAGGAGGAGCATTTATTTAGGATGTTGTGGCACAAATTTCGAGGCACAGAGCCCAAGAGGGGCCTGAAAGTGACAATGACATAAGTTGATGAATTTACAATAAATTTTCACGATTTCTCTCCACAAATCCACTGGTGTAGTCAAAATATGGATCCGAGCAATGGATTGTCAGGGAATTTCCATATTTGAGGTATTGCCATGTATTTATGCCAATTTTTGTTGAGATAATATAAAGGCCTCTCTAGTGAGAAGTGGGCCTGGAGATGTAGTCCATTGTTGGGACGAACTTCGTTATCAAGTCTTGTTCAATTGTTCTTCTTGTTATTTATCATGTGTATGATTTATTCATTAAAGTTGCACATAAGCTTTGTTTGTGCTCTTTAATGCAATTCATTTGATAGTCATCGAATAAAATATCCTAGATCATGTTGGTATCAGAGCAATGTTCTTTGAATTGAATTGTGAGTGTGAATGCTTACTAGGGCCAAGCTCAAAGAGGGTGAAGTAAAACTTGAGACTTTCAACCTAGATATTGGACGTGTAACTCGAAGAAAGAAAATGGGGGATGAAGAAATTCGTATAGAGTATGAAAATAATTTTCACAAGGCTTTCTACCGAATGTCAGACATGGTAGAAAAATTGTTTGCATATTATGAAAAGAGAGTGGAAAAGAAGGAAAATAAGAAGAAATCTAAATCAAAGGATGATGTTGCAGAGAATCAGGGAATTGGAGGAGACCCTCCTGATCCTCCATCTCCATCTTCAAGTTCAAGCTCTTCTTCTTCCTCTCATTCCCTCATTCTAATTATCATAAAAAAAATGATTTTAAAAATCCATTATTGAAATTAGATGTCAAATTTAATTTTCCCATGTTTAATGGAGAAGCAAATGTAGATAAGTTAAACAATTGGATTAGACAGATCAAAGTTTATTTCCATGTACAACATATCATAGAGGAAGAGGTGAAGATCCAGTTGGCTTCTCTTCAGCTGGAAGGCACAACCCTAGTATGGTGGGAGAGAAAAATTCAGAAAGGTAGTAGGCATAATGGTAAACTCTTCTCTTCATGGTGTTAATTTACTTCTGCATTGAAAAACAAAATCTATCCTTTGGGCCATGTAAAAAAATCCATGATGGAATGGAAAAATTTGAGACGAGGTAAAGGTCAAAATGTTCAAAGTTTCACAAAAGAGTTTAGGAAAAATGCACTTGCATTAAATGTTCCTTTAGACTCTCCAGAGACTTTGATGAAATATATTGGTGCACTTCATAGTTACATTCGGCACACATTGTTGTTGTTCAATCCACTAATCTAGATGAAGTGTGTGTGCAAGCAACTCATCTTGAAAGCAGGGGAAATAATATATAGGAAGATCACACGAAGAAGCCTTCCAAGTTCCAAAACTACAAGTTCAAAGGAAAAGGAAAGGGGAAAAACAAAACCACTACAAAGAAAGAAGAAGGAAAATCCTTTTGCACTCATTGGAAAAAAGATGGGCATGATGATGAACATTGTTGGAAACTACATCCGGAGTTAAGACTGAAGAAATTTGGTGGAAAAGGGAAGCCAAAAACTGTTGCTACAATGCAACAAGACTTAGGTTCCTATTCAGGTCATGAAATGAGAATCACAATAGTTGGAGTACAAGGTAAAGTTTCGTCTCATGCTAGTTCAAGTTCTAAAATTCCATCTCCTGAAATTGAAAATAAGAAAAGTGAACTTTTTCACATCAGAGTAGTAGCCAAACATACTAAAGTGGATACTTTATTCGATCCAGGTTCTCCAGTTAATTTGATATCTGAATTGATTGTTAAAAAGTTGGGCTTAGAAACAATACCTCATCCAAAACCTTACACTCTTGGTTGGGTATGTGACAATGTAAAAATTCAAGTTACCAGGCAGTGTAGATTGAACTTTGTATTGCTTCAAAATTGGTATATGAGGTTGAGCTTGATGTGGTCCTGCTTGATATTTGTGGCATTATCTTGGAAAGTCCTTATTTGTATGATATGAATGCTATCTTATTTCGACAGGAGAACAAACACCATCTCACAAAAGGAGGTTTGGAATACATTGTTAGGGCTCACAATATGAAGAACTTAACTCTTGTTAATGTAGGACAACTAAAGAGATCCATCAATACTAGCAAGAGATTTGCGCTCTTAGTTTTGAAAGAAAAATATCCTGATAAATCTAATGCTTTTGATGATGGCGATCCTTCTCATAAAGATGAAATGATTGATGTTATTTCTAACTATGATGAAGTTTTTCAGGAACCAAAAAGATTGCCTCCCAAGAGGGAGATCCAACATGAAATATAGTTGCACCAAGATGTTCCCTTACCAAACATTGGCATGTACAAGATGTCTATTCTCGAGAATGAGGAGATCAAGAAGCAGGTGTAGGACTTGCTTGAAAGAGGGGTCATCATACCAAGCTATTCTCCTTGTGGCTCTCCGATAGTGCTGGTGCCAAGGAAAGATGGCACATGGAAAATGTGCATGGATTTATGTGCACTAAACAAAATAACGATGCAGAACCGTTGCCCCTTGCCTCATATAGATGACTTGTTGGATCAAATGAAGAATGTAGTGTAGTTCACTAAGTTGGATTTGAGAAGCGGCTACCACCAGGTCAGAATTGCAGAGGGCAACGTGTGGAAGACTACCTTCAAAACAAAACAACAACTATTTGAATGGATGGTGATGCCATTTGGGATTTGTAATGCCCCAACGACATTCATGTATGTTATGAATGATGTATTTAGGAATTTCATAGATGACTTTGTGATTGTATACATATATGACATTCTTGTATTCAATAGGACTTGTGATGAACATGTAATGCATGTAAATCAAGTATTCGATGTACTTAAAAGGGAAAAGTTTTATGTAAAATTGTCAAAGTGTGAATTTGGAAAAACCTCATTAGTTTACTTGGGTCATAGTGTAGGAGGTGGTCAACTAAAGATAGATCCCTCCAAATTTGAAGCCATTGTAAACTAGCCTAAGCCAACATCAATTACAAAGGTTAGGAGCTTTTTAGGGGAAGTTTAGTACTGGAGAAAGTTCATTTCTAACTTCTTTTATATTGCATCTCTTTTGCATGCCTTAACCAATGTGAAATGGGTCTTCTAGTGGGGAGGAAGACAACAAAAGCCTTCGAAACTTTGAAGGAAAATATCAGCACCACACCAGTGCTATCTCTAAATGACCTACAACAACCATTCAAGATTGAGACCGATGCCAGTGCATATGCCATGGGACCAGTCCTTATGCAACAATGCAAGCCCCTTTGCTTTCATTCTAGAAATTTTTCTAAGGCTGTTTGTAATTATCCTACTTATGAAAAAGAGATGTATGCGTTGGTACAAAGCGTGAAGAAATGGAAACACTACTTGATGGGGAAGGAAACAATCATACACACTCATTACCAACCCTTACAGTACCTCCAGTCACAAACCAAACTTCAACAGTCAAGACACTACATATGGATATGATTCTTGCAACAATTCCATCTAGTTATCAGATACAAGAAAGGCATAAACAACAAAGTTGCGGATATGCTTTCCCGGCCTCCTATTTATGCATCTATTGTTTTGAAAAACGATTCCTTAGATCATATTAGTTATATTGAACAATATGCTAATGATGAAGATTTCAAACATGTATATGAGAGGCTAACCCATGGTTCATAGGTGGATAATTTTCATTTGTAGGTTAAACTACTCTACCATATGAGAAAACTTTGTATTCCTACAAATTAAAGAGTGCATGTAATCAAAGAATCTCACACTTCTATAATATTTGGGCATTTTGGGGTAGGAAAAACTATAACACATTTGCATATGTTTTGTTATTGACCTCGAATGAAATAAATTGTAACCAAATATGTAAAGGGGTGTGTGTTGTGCTCAACTTGTAATCCCACTAATATAAAATTGGGGATGTATACACCACTTCATGTTCCTTCTCATCCTTGGGAGAGAATCTCAATGGATTTTGTAGGGGGGTTACCTATGTCTAGACTAATTGTATGTGGTAGTGGATAGGTTTAGCAAGATGTGTATCTTTATGCCATTTAAAAATCAAGTCACAGCTGAGCAAGATTCTCACTTGTTCTTCCAACATGTATAAGTTGCCCACGTCCATTATCTCCTATTGAGATTCTCAATTTTTAGGCGAATTTTGGACAAGTTTATGGAAGATCATAGACACCATGTTGAAAAGGACTACTACTTTCCATCCATAGACCGACGAACATAAAAGGGTGGTAAACATGATCGTGGTTCATTTTCTTTGAGGTTACTGCAACAAACATCCTAAACTTTGGGAGGAGTAGTTTCACTATGTCTAACATGCATACAACCGAGCCTTGGGCTCTTCCACCCATAGTTCACTATTTGAGACATATTTTGGGTATCTACCTAAGACTCCCTTTGACTTGAAATTTGGGAAATATGTCAACTCAAGAGAACAAAGAGATGAAGAAAAATCCCGCAAGTTCATCTAGAGGATTCAATAGGTACGCCAAACAATCCAGGGACAGTTGAAAAAGAGCCAAGCCCAATATAAGGCAAGGCACGACAAGCACCGGGTAGATCATGAATTTCAAGCAAGTGATCAAGTATGGATTCACATTAGAAAAGATAGGTTGAAGGGTGAAAGAAAGAAGCTTAAGCCCATCCAATATGGACCCTTCACCATCTTAGAGAAGATTGGCACAAATGATTTTCGCATATATATACCACCATATATGTAGATAAACTCAGTTGTGAATGTAGAGAAACTGAAACTTTATGAGCCTCCATTGATCATGGATCAAAGGGAGAGTGTTTCAGTACCTTCGGTGGATGAGTTTTCTCCTGAGTACTTGGATGAGTTAAAGGAAGATATCATCCTGGATAGAAGGACAAGGACTTCATGCATGGGTGATGTTGAATATCTTCGAGTGGGCCTTAAAGGCACACATCCAAGCAAAGCACGATGGATCGATAAGGGGAGAGTGAGGGAGAAATTACCTCACCTATATGTTGATTGATAAGGATTTTGGTGGTCCAAAAGATTCTTAGTGGGGAGGTATGATCCAGGAGGATCTAAAAGGCCAAAAATTCAAAGTCCTCAAATCCCAACAAAATGGCGTAAATGACACCTCAAACGGAGTTCGGATGACAAAGCTATGGCCGATCAAAATGGTCAGAGTCAATAGGGTGACATTAACATCATATAGGGTGATGCCAATAGATGACTGTGTAGTGATGACATCAACATGATGTCAGTATGTTGATATGGTAGCACAAGAGGCTGCCACGTGTCATGCTGATTTAGCATTTTTGGGTCCACTTGGGCCAGTACGAAAATGACACGACATCAGTGCCGAGTCATCCACTGACGTCGATGCCACGTACACTTCCATACTACCACGTGGCACCTTACATATTCCATGTGGAAGTATGGCAGTGTATGTGTCATCAACGTCAGTGGATGACTCGACATTGATGCAGGAAGATAGGTGGCATTGACGTGGTGCAAACATAGTAGTTGATAAGGACATTGACTAGACACCATGTGGGCATATCAGAGGCTGCTATGTGGTAGCCCGAGAAAATCCCAATAAGGGTTAGGTAACAACAATTCAAAAAAAAGTCTTACCGGCCACTAGACCAACCAATGGCCAACCCGTGGTACCAAATATAATATATGGGGGGTAGTTAATGTATAACGACTGACCCACCAATGCCGAATCCTATGACTAGACCGATTGGACCCCAACATAGCACACGATTATATTAATATATATATAATTTATAACAAATGCCTACAATGGGAGCCTGTGGGTTTGACCCCATGTCTCCCCACTATTATTACCATAACTTACCAACGTGCCAATGGGTAGGACTTGGTAAGTTAGCCCACAAAATTTCATTTAAAACCCATACTTTCTACCAACTGGGGGGGATCTGTGGATCTGTACAAGTACGATTTTCTATGCAAGAGGAAAATTTATTCAGGCTGTTGTGGCATGAATTTCGAGGCAGATGGGCCTGGAAGTGACAATAACATAATTTGACGAATTTACAATAATTTTTTCACAATTTCTCGCCACGAATCCACTGATGCAGTCATAATTTAGATCCGAGCAGCAAATTTTCAGGGAATTTTCAGAGTTTAGGTATTTCCATGTATTTATGCGAATTTTTGCTGAGATAATATAAAGGCCTCTCCACTGAGAAGTGGTCCTGGATATGTAGTCTATTGTTGGGATGAACTCCGTTATCAAGTCTGTGCAATTGTTCTTCTTGTTATTTCTCATGTGTATACTTTCTTCATTAATGTTGCACATAAGCTTTGTTTATGCTCTTTAATGCAATTCATGTGATAATCATCGAATAAAATATCCTGGATCAATTGCTGCTGTTACACCATCACTGCTTCACCATTGCTACTACACCAATGTTGCTACAATAGTGTTGTTCATCAATGCTGCTACACCGATACTGATTAATGTCGTCGCTGCTACACTAATGTCATGGTACCACTATCTGGGTAAAAGACGAATGCACAACTATGGTCCCCTATTTTTCTACACATTCAAAGGGAACCACTTTATCTTCCATGAGCTCATTTGTTGGCTGTAACATTCTCAGTGTCTCGTGCATGACAATTTTCTTGGAATTTGTCACCATTATCATCAGTTGTAGTAGATGACATGGATGCCTTGAAATAAAGTGTAACATCATCTTATTTTAAGTTGGCTATTGAAACCAGATGCCTCTTTGAGTCAATAAGTTAAAAAAACATGAGATTCATGGATTCTCAAGGTTGTTTCTAGACCATTATTCCAGGGTTAGACAACCAAGGGAAATGTATACAAAATCAACACCTCTCAAGTTGAGGAGAGATATTTCTGTTGTAATCCCATCACACTATAAGCATATTTTTGTTTAATAGATATTTTTTTTGAATTTTGTACCCATGTTTCATGGTGAATGAAATTTTAATCAAGGCAGTGCCCGTTCGTTCCTTCCAATACCTCGTCTAAGGAGGTAGTCCCCCCTCCTTGGAAAGGTACTGTTGTGTTTTTATTAGATTTAATGGTTTACTTCTTTTAGTATTTTCCTTTCTAATACTATGTTTAGTAATATTAATTCACAAAATTGACGTGTGTGTTACATTCCTAGATATGACAACTATTTTTTTTCTTATCTCTGAACAACCATAACAGTTTTATAGTTCAATGAAGAAATTGTTTTCAATTAGATTGAATTATTTGTTGTGTTGACAATATTGAAATCATATAATACACGAAATATATTCTGGAATCATCCCATCATTTCATGCTATGTTTTGAGTCCAGTGTGCATTCAATTACAACTTTTCAAAAAACCCCAAGGAACTAACATTGCAGGGAGACCAATTGAAGGAGAGGGATCTAACCGACCTAGTTACCAGACACCAATAGCTAGTTCTTTAGCCAAGAGAATATCAAAAGATTCCACAACAAAATCAACATCTCCAGTCCATCCTATGGAAACCACACCTTCATTCCAAGAAAATAAATTATTCCCCGAAGGAAGTACAGATTCTACAATGAATGAATAACCAAGACACAACTTTGAAATATCGATCATTCAAGAACCAATCGGTCCCAATCCTACCACCACACTTCCAAAATAATAAGAGGATAATTTCCTCCACTTTTTAACAAGGATGGAAGAAGAAGAAGTCAATAGTGAGGTAAAGGAGGAGACTATTTCTTTTAATTTCCCAATTAGAGATACATAAGAAGTGACTTAAATAAAGAACATCCCACACTGTGCTTTGACAAACTTTCATGGCTTGGATAATGAGGATCCAAACAAATTTCTCTTCAAATTTGATGTCCTCTATAAGAGTTATGATTATGTCTCTGATGCCCATAAACTAAATCTTTTTCTCGCCACTCTAAAAAATTCCGCTCTTAGATGGTTCATGGGAAATACCAGGACTACTGCAAGCACAAGGATCACAAGGAGAAAATATTTAGAATGACTCAAAAGGAGGACGAGATCCTGAAAGACTATGTAGTGCGTTTCAAATATAATATGTAGTGATCAAGATAAAGCCAATTGGATATAGAGACCAAACAAATCCTACTTCTATGAGGAATTAGGGATGACTTTATTGACATCCCAAAATTGATGGGTGGAGGTGATGTATCCCAACATCCCTATGAATTTATTTGTGAATTGTGCTAAAGATATTCTAAAGGAAATTCACAGCTAGTGAAAGGGCCAAGGGATGCGTTGGCACAAGTCAACAAGACATCTTGCAGAGGAATTGCCCAAGTTGAGATCGAAAACCCACTAGAGTATTTCAAAACATATATACTCAGCTCATTAATCTCTCAATTAGATATGCTGCAATTGAAAACAAAGTAGGTGGAGGAAAAATTAGCCTTAGCTATATTTTGCCCAGAGTGTAGAAGAAAACATTCACTGAAGGAGTGTCCGCTGAACCGAATTGAAATATTTGAAATTTATGAATAATAACACCCCACTAGTAGCTACCCCTCCTTACATGGTTTGAAAGTAGTTTATCAGGAGGTAAGTGGAGAGGCTAACCAATTATGCTTCATCATGCAAAAATGACTGTGGCAACCTCAACCTCAAGGTATGACTCCCGACCAATATTAGTATTATAATTCTTATTAGACTAACTCTTCAATGAAATATCCTCCTCAACAATGGTACCCACCTAATCCACAATGGATGCCTCCACCACCCAAAAACCATCCTTGGAAACAAGGATGGAGGAACCCACCCTTTTGGGGGGGGGGATAATCATTTTTGTAGCAACCTATGCAACCCTTACCTCTGCCGTAACTCCAAGAGGCTAACCTATCCCCTCCTTGACCCCAATTCCCTACACAACCTATACCTAACCCCAATAACAGTCCAACATGGATGGCATACATACGTTGTTGGGTTTCCAACTTACCCCACTTACTCTATTTCTTTCCTAGAATGCCAAGACATACAATTCAAATCTGGGAAGATATTGAATAAGAGAACCTCACCAATAACTATGAAATATAATGAGAAAGAGGCTCCAAATGAAAATCCATTGATTGAACAATCCCTTGTTTCTCCTTTGAAACTAGACCAAAACAAGGAGATGCAAAATCTTCCTTTTCCAGAAAGACTAAACATAAGAAGCCCTGCTACCCAACCAAAATTTGATTTTCAATAGGAACTAAAAAATGTATGTGTTTGAATACTTCTCTTTCATGATATCAAATATGTTCCAATCTACTCAAAAGATGTCAGGGAATTATGCCTACGGAGACCGGGTAGAAAAAGAAAAGACCCCCAAATTGTGCATGTAATAGGAAAACTAGCAGGTCAAATCCCGCTAGTGCAATTAGATTTCGAGGATTTCATTATGTAAGGAAATCAAGGTTATACAATCATGGTAGTCGGGAGGAGACACCCAAAAAACTCCATCCATGTTAAGGGTTGGTGTGGCATAGGTCAGGTGTGATCTTAAGATGATTTTGATGGCTTAGATGGCCCTAGGTCACGGTTTCTTAGACCATAGGATAGTCTTGTTGGTAATGGACATGGTAAAAAAAAGAAAGAGAAATAGTAGACTTAATGATCGGGGGATTTCCACATATAAATATTCGAACCTCGATAGTCCCATAGTCAATGTCCAAATTAACAAGGTTGTTATTCCCAGTACATTGATTGACTTGGAAATCACCATTAATGTCATGACTCATGAAACCATGGAAGCTTTAGGGTTGACAGACCTTAGACAAACCCCTACAGTGTTAACACTTGCAGATCAATCCACTGTGAAACCGGAAAGTATCCTATAGGATGTCATAATATCTGTAGATTATTAGGAGTACCCCATTGATTTTATGGTCTTACAACTGAAGTATTCCTTAGGTGTTTATCCATTGATTTTGGGCCAACCATGGTTGGCAATCGCCGACGCCTATATTGGTTGCAGATTGGGGAGTATGACAATTTCTCACGAAAATTCAAATAAAAAACTCACTTTGTACCCCCGAGTGAAGTCTAAAATAGAGCCATAAACACCCATTTGGGCAGATGGAGAAGAAAGTGATAACAAAGAAGTTTCCCCACAAGTGCTTAAAGTAGACAAGTACCTTGCTATCAAAGAAAAAACTAAGGATGATGAAATTGGTGACTTTATAACCTCAACCTCACCATCTCCCCAACATAGCCTTAATCAAATCATAAGTCCTCATGCTTAGGAAAACCTCTCTGCAGTTGATGCACCACCAATGCTTAATGGAACACCGTGACATTGTTGAAAATCTTATTTCCCTCACTAAACCTGTGGAAACTAGCCCATGAAAATCTCTAAACAATAATCGTGAACTTTTTGAGCCACAAAAGAAATAGTTAATTGAGGTCTTAAGAAAACATAGTAATACTTTTGAGAAAACATAGTAATGCTTTCGCCTGAGATTGCACATATATGAAGGGGATTCACTCAAATTTGTGTACACAACATATATACATCAAGGAGGAATCTAGACCCATTAACCAGTCTCAATGAAGAATGAACCCAACATTAAAGGATATACTTAAAGAATAATTGCATAAATTGCTTTCTATAAATTTTATCTACCCCATCTCCGATAGCCAATGGGTCTCTCCACTTGTCATTGTCCCCAATAAGAATGGTAAATGGAGAATCTAAATTGATTACAGGGAGTTAAACAAAGCCACTCATAAATATCACTTTCCTTTACTCTTTATTGACCAAGTATTGGATACATTAGCGGGAAATAAATAATTCTCGTTCCTTAATGGGTTTAGTGGCTACAACCAAATTCAGATTGCTCTCGTGGACCAAGAAAATACCACTTTCACTTGTCCATGGGGGACTTTCACATATAGGGTGTTTCCATTTTGGCTTTGCGATCCTCTGACTACCTTATAGATAACAATTATTGGTATATTCTCTGATCTAATTCAAAAATGTGTATAATTATATATGGACGATTTCACGACGTACAACGATACCTTTACACCAAATTTAACTCACTTAGAAAAAGTGCTCAAGAGATGTGTGGAATCCAATGTAGCTCTCAATAATGAAAAATGCATCATGATGATGACATAAGGTATCATCTTAGGACACCATATTTCTCCTACATGTATATAGGTTGATCCAACGAAAATAGAGGTAATACTCAAACTCCCTACCATAGAGATGCAAAAGGAGGTAACAAGTTTTCTAAGAAAGGCTGGATATTATTTGCATTTTATTGACAATTTTTCAAAAATGCATGGCCTCTATTTTCATTACTCACGAAGAATGTTGAATTTAGTTGGATTGACAGGCACCGAGATTCTTTTGAAGAAATAAAGAATAAAATAACAACAACACCTAGCCTAAGGGAACCATATTAGACATTGCCATTTCATATATTTGCAGATGCCTCAGACATCACTATTGAAGAAGTCCTTCGACAATAAGAAGAATGTAATATGTATGCAATATACTTCATCGGTAAGAATCTCACCCCCGTTGAGTTAAATTATATAGTGATTGTTGACTTGGTGGTCAACACCTCCTTTAAGACTCATGACATGGTTTGAAAACCTCCCGTGGATTCGTTAACTCTAGCGGTTGTATAAAAAACTAGCAGGTCATCCTTTTGGTTTAACAAAAAATATGGGCCAACAATTGGTATCAGAGCAAAAGGTATCGGGTTCGAGTCTTCTCAGTTGGTTCTAAGGGGGAGATTGTTGACTTGGTGGTCAACACTTCCTTCAAGACTCGTGACATGGTTTAACAACCTCCTGTGGATCCATTAACTCTGGTGGTTGTATTGGAAACTAATAGGTCGACCTTTTGGTTTAATGGAAAATGTGGGCCAACAATGACAAAAAAAAAAGTTTCTTGTTGTTGTTCATGCTATAAACAAATTTCGACATTACATAACTGGGTATTTTGTAATCATACACACTGATCACTATGCTATATGATATATGATGAATAAACCTATCACTAATGGTAGGGTGACCACATGGTTATTGCTATTACAAGAGTTTGACATTACCATCATGGATAAACACGGGAAATATAATGTCATTACCAACTTCCTTTCCAGACTTACCAATGATGGGAAGGCACCTCCAGTTGAGGATACCTTCCCCGATGAACATATTTTTGTAGTATCTACCAACACACCATGGTTTGTAGATATTGCTAACTATTTGGATGTAGGGAAGCTTCCACCACAACTGTCACCTAAATAACAACACAATATTGTTAGGGAAATTAGAAGGTATTTATGGGTTGAGGGATATCTCTTCTACACAGGTCCAAACCTCATCATTCAATGTTGCGTCAGATAAGACAAAATGTATCACATCCTAAAATCTTGTCATGATGGACCTTGTAGTGGACACTTTACTGATAAGAGGACCAACTATAAAATATTCCACATTGGGTACTACTGGACGACTATCTTCTGTGATGCTTGAGAATATGTAAAGAGATGTGACAACTGTTAGAGAATGGGATGCCCTATCCAGTTTGATGAAATGTCGTTACAAACAAAGCCTGTGGTGGAACCATTTGAAAAGTGGGCCCTTGATTTTTTGGGGCCAATCAATCCTCCTTCTTGGAAAATCTCTTACATCCTTGTCTGTACGGATTATGTCACTAAATGGGTTGAAGCAAAGGCACTTCCGAAAGCTACAGAAAGGGAAGTGGAATATTTTCTCTACAAGGAAATATTTATCAGATTTGGAATACAAAGAGAGATTGTTATAGATGGAGGATCCCAATTCACTTCTCATCATATCAAAACCATCATGAAGTAATATAAATTCAAGCACATGGTAACCATGCCTTATCATCCACAAACAAGTGGGAAAGTAGAGGGGACAAATAAAATCCTTGAAGCCATTCTAAATAATATTGTCCAACTCCACCTTAGAGACTGGGTAGATAGGCTTCCAGAAGCCATATGGGCCTATCGAACAATGTGGTAGAACACCACGGGTTTTACCCCTTACGAGCTTGTATATGGAAAATAGGTTACCCTACGTATCGAGACAGAGATAAAAATATTACAGACTGCACTCCAGTTGGGCATGGATGTATCCTACAAATCAATGAATTAGATGAAATTCGTGAGGTCGCCTTGCACCATACTTTTTTCATCCAACAACAAATGGCCAAGTGGAACGACAAATTCATTTAAAAAAAACAATTCCAAGTTGGAGACCAGGATCTGTTGTTTGAATCTAAATTCTAGGATTTCAAAGGAAAGTTTCGTACCATGTCGATAGGGCCCTACGATATTGACGCTATATATAATAATGGGTTTGTAAAGCTCCATACTAATGATGACACAAGAACCCCATTAATGGATAATGGGCATCGACTCTGATTATATAAAATACCATTATCTAAAGAGGCCTTCATAAAGAATATTGATACTGGTTGGTACAACAATGATTTGGAGATTGTTCATTTAGGGGGATCTTCACCTGCCGATCCAACAAAATAATTCTATTTAAAATAATAATAATAAATATAATCCTACTATAACAATCCTAGGGTGCAGTTGGACATGTATCATTTGAAAACCAACTTGCTGGCACATGGTACTTGTTTAAAAAAAGAACAATCAAGTATCTTTAATCTTTTTTGAAATGTAATTTCCAACATTTCATCGATCCGATGCTGCAACACCAAGATTTTGTTGCAACACCAGAACCTTGTGTGCCTTTGCTGCAACATCGAACTTCAGTTACAACACCAACCTTCTCCTGCAACACCAGATCCTTGCACGCCTTTGTTGTAACATTGGATCCATGTTGCAACACCAGAAATTTGTGTTCCTTGGATGCAACACTATGCCTTTTTGCTGCAATACTGATAAGCTGCATCCCACAATGCTACAACTGTCCACATGACTCAATCCATAACATATGCAAGTGGGTAAGTGAACAAGATATTTTTTTCTCACGCATTAAGCATTTTTTGCTAATTGACATGCTTTGCAGTGTACTTTACTCAACCACTCACTACCTACATCATCCATTAGCCACAAGCGACCATAATTTTAGTTGGGGGGATGGCTATTAGTTCCTGCTACTTCACTGTCGCCACAATCTATCCCATACCTTCACCATGATTTCACATCAATCCATAGAATTAATTCCATTTTTGGCCTTAACCACCATTGTCATCCCACTGTCCTAATTTCATTTCAAATTTAAAAAGTAAGGTTGCTACTACTTCCCTGCAACTCGAAGTGTCATGTTCCTTCTATTGCAACTAAATCGATTGTAGCACTTCTCCTCACACAATGTGACCGTGGGAGGCTCACTCATCCTCCATGAACTTACATGACTAACATTGTTGGAAGTGTATGCGAAAGCATGGTGAATTTTCCAAGCTGTAGGTTGGATAACATATTTCAAAAAGCTACAAGGATTTGATGATGGAATTGCATTGGAATTTGCACAAAATCTGCAGGATACCTAGACGGAAGTAAGAGGGCTTCGAATTGAATGAAGAGGTATTGGCTACAGTCACATGGATACCTCAGGTTGGGGAACATGGGTTTTCATGAAAAATGGTGCTCCCATATGTCAAAGAAGAATTTCTATAGGGGAACAAAATGTTGGTAAAAAAAGGGAGAGGTTTTTCTAGAAGTTCTCTACCTTCTCCATGGCTGGATGTTTCCTATTTTGTACACAAAAATATCACTTGCAAGGGTTAATATGACACCATATTATCGTACCACAAAATCTTGACCCATATTCTGTGCCAAAGAAAAATAAACATGCCTTTCTTCCTCGAGAAGACATTGCAACAAATGGCACAAACTATCAAAAATGATAAAATATCCATGGCCAACGTTTCACACCATGGACTAATTAAACTAATGGTGTTGCATGCTTTGGAATGTGAGGGATTTTCATGGGAATAGTTTTTGGGACATCCGACTGAAAATATACTGAAACAAAGAATAGAGGAAGAAGATATAACATGGAAACCCTCTATGGGTGAGGTGGAGAAACACCAGGAAATCGCCTCCCTACACTCATATGACAACGACTTGGAGATTATTGGAGACTCCACCCCGAAAAGGAAAACCCAACCTACGAGACATAGGAAGCTCCATGGGATGCTTGATATAAAGGTTCCAAAGAAAATAAGGACACAATCCTCTACAAAGGTAGAAGCAATAGCCCAAGAAAAATTAGAACCCGTTGTTACACAAGAACCAACAGGGGAAGAATCATAACCCACTGCTACACAAGAACCAACAGGGGAAGAATCAGAGCTTGCTGCTACACAAGAACCACTAGGGGATGAAGTTTCTATGGACTTGGACCTTTTCGTACCTATCAGAAAGGAAATTTCAAAAAGGAAATTTGTCACCATTGTTTTCAGTTGTAGTAGCTGACATGGATGCCTTGTAATAAAGTGTAATACCATCTTATTTTAAGCTAAGTGTTGAAACTAGATGCATGTTCAAGTCAATAAGTTAAAACAACCTAAGAATCATGGATTCTCAAGGCTATTTTTGAAACATTATTTCAGGGTTAGAAAACCAAGGGAAATGTATAAAAAACCAACATCTCTCAAGTCGAGGAGAGATATTTATGTTGTAATCCCATCACATTGTAAGCATATTTCTATTTAATATAGAATATGTTTGAATTATGTACCCATGTTTCATGGTGAATGAATATTTAATCAAGGCAGTCCCCGTTCATTGCTTCCGGTACCTCGTTTAAGGAGGCAAGCCCCCCTCCTTGGCTAGGTATTGTTGTGTTTTTATTATATTTAGTGGTTTTACTTCTATTACTTTYCCTTTCYAATCCYGTGTGTAGTAATATTAATTCACAAAACKGACGCWTGCGTTACCTTCCTAGATATAAAARCTATTTGTTCTCTTGTGTGTGAATAGTCATAACAATATTACAATTAAATGAATTTATTGTTGTCAATTAGATTGAATTATTTGTTGTGTTGATGGTATTTAAATCACATAATACAAGAAAGAGCGGAATCATCCCATCATTTCWTGCTSTCTTTCGAGTCCATTGTGAATTAAACTACAACCAGAGAGTCTATCARTKATTGAGTGRCAAGGTCATAGTACCGGTCTTCTTTTCATGMAAAGTTGTTTCCTTTCAAGTTATTTCCTTTTCAAGCAAAACTTAGTTTACTTTAYTGCAATTGGAATTGGATTTATGAAGCAATAATTGTTCTAGGAACAYATTAGTTTACTTTGTGTTACATGCAATTTTAATTTCATACAGTGATTTCCATTTACTTTCTAGTTGAATAGTTGGTTAATGTTGACATTTTAATTAGAATGAATTATTTCCTTTTGCAGTTGAGTTAATTTTTGAGTGGTTATCCCATTTGATCAATCTTAGTCTTTAGTGACCTTGCTGAAGCATTTAAAGACTCCCTTTTTGTAATCATCATTATTCCTCCTATAACTACAACAAAACACCTAAATCAATATTTGAATGGTTTTCCTGGCATATACAATGCATGCTAGTTCAAAAGTGTTATACAAGTCCTTGGTTGATAATTAAATGACCAGTCTTTCTAGTTATCCTTTTAAGAAATTAAAAAGGTAATTAGGAAACCCGTCAACTATGATTGAGAAAAAAATGAGATATTTTGATCCAACTCAAATTTAGAAATGGATTCAAAACTAGGGAGATCTGAAGAGGGGAAATCAAAAAAATCTAGTGCTACTCCTCCAATAATTGCTTCAACATGTCCTTTCTCTTAATGGATTCTTGCCCCTTCTCCAAAATAATAACCCTTATTTCTATCAAGTAAATATGGTTAAGACAATTGAGTGTAGAAGTTAGGTCTTGCACATGTGTACAGATCCTATGACTTCAACTTAGGAGCATGCATTTAATGTGCATATATTATTTTTTATATTTTACTAAAGGCACACATGTGTTCCCTTAAGACAAGTCATGAGAAACTTGGGAGTTTCCTGAAGACAAGTCAGAAGCTTGTCATAAATGAAAAATAAATACATGCAAAGAGGAAGAACATGAAAATTAATTCCATATAAATGGCCAATAAGATACATCTAAGTAGAGGTGACGAAATACATTTATAACAAATTCCCCCTAATGTATGAGGTCAAAAAATAAGGTGATGACCAAAATACATTATAATAACGCGAAGATAAATAAACAAGTGAAACCAAGTGGAGTTGAGCAAATAGAGGATCAGGAAATTACTTGCAAACAAAAACCAAAGTATTATATAATTCTCTCCCTTGAGACGTTTGTGGATATGGACACTCATAAATGTGTCTCCTCCAGGGTAGGGTAGGTTTGAAATGTAGAAGTAGTTAATGAAAAGGAAAGTGAAAATTAAGAATGAAAATGTGGTAAGTGTTAAGGCCCTAATAAGAATTCATTATTATTTTATTTTCTATATTATTAGGTCGGCTAGAACCTTTCATTGTGCCCTTTCATTATAATTGTACCCTTCATCTCCTATATATATATATATACCAAGAAGACCTAGTCTTAGGATCATCATATTTTGTCTTGTGAATTAGATATATTATAAAAGGAGGTTTCCGCCTTGAAGTAGACTATATTTATTGAAATTTTTTCATTTTCAAGGCGCTTGGTTCATAACATTTTCTATCAAGAGCATCGATCCTAGGGTTTTGTTGCTTCAAGTGAATCATCTTGGAATTTTCACTATAACTTTTTTTTTGGGACACTTCAGATAACTAAATTTATAGATTACTCAATAGACATATCATAGTACGTCTGGTAAAACTTTTTGGTTCTGGTTCGTTATACTTTCAGAGACATATCCTATGGAAGATAGGGTTTTTGACTCATCTTGAAATCAATTTTAAATGAGTCATCCTGAAATTTTTTCTATAATTTTTTTTTCTAGGAAGTTTCAAATAGTGAAAGTTTTTGAAGACTGAGGAGAAATTTCATAGTATAGGTCGTAAAAATTTCAGGTTCAGTTTCAATACAATTTTGGAGATATAGTCCATGGAAGACAAGGTTTGTGACTAATCCTAAAATCAATTATCTTGGCATTTTTTGTTGTAATTTTTTTTTACCAGTTATCAAAATAAATTGTGCATTAGATAATATTTGTAGATGGAACATCACTTCCATGTACCTTTGGGTATATAGGAAGTCCCCTATGTATACCTGAAACTACCCTTAGATAAGATATTCGACCGTCTTGTTGTTATAGTACACCAAGAACAATACTCAAGGAGACCACTATATAGTACCTAGGTAGTCAGGTAGTACATATAAGTGCAAAATTGAGCCTCCTTAGTTAGTGCCCTGAGATAATGGGCCAAGTACTATTGTTGGACCCCACACGTATATCAGAGAGCTATAACACCTAACACTCCCTTGACCTCATGACTCAGTAATTTTTTTCCATGGATCCAAATAAAGATCCAAAATTTACTTCACCAATTAAACCTCCAGAAATCTCCTCCATGAATCTTGAGGAAAATGAGGAGATACAAAACCAATTAGCTAAATTGGATAGTCAAATCAACGAATTGAATGATAGGTCAGTGAAAAAGGTTGATTTGATAAATACTCAAACATAAACGGGAAGAAATAGGGATGACAATAAGGAACTGATGGAAATAAAGATGGAAGAAAATATGGAACTTATGGAAAGAAATATGGAACAATTGGAACAAAAGATTATAGAAGCTTTAAATGAGAGTCTCCCGGAAATTGATAAGGTGTTTGAAGGGAACTCATGAAAATATGGGTAGTATTCAAGTTTAATAACTTTCCAATAATAAACATTTTCTAGGGGGATTTAACTCCAATAGTGAGCTACTTATGAATGGTTCCCAAAAAGAGTGAACCTTCCCAAGGTTGAATTAAATACGTTTTATGGAACATAGGTCTTTACTTGGGTGAACCAAATAGAGCAATATTTTGAATTGCATAATATTATGGATGATGAGCAAAGGATTCACATAGAAACTTTGAACCTTGAGATAAAACCATATCAATGGTATCAATGGGTAGTTAAAAGGAAGCCCCATTCTTATCATTATACTTGGGGTTTATTTACAAGAGACTTAGAAACACAATATGGGAAAGTTTGAGAACACGACTACTTCAATCAATTGACAAGAATAAAACACTTAGGTAATATTGAAGATTATAATTCAAAATTTCAGGTATTGGCCACAAGGGTGGATAACATAAGTGATTAACATTTTTGGAAGCTTACATGGGTGGATTAAAATAATACATTAAACATGAGATTTTGCTAAAACATCATGAAAATATTATGAAAGCTATGCAATTTGTTCGTCATATTCAAGCCAAGAATAAAGCTACACACAAGTCTACCATGGGAGCATATGCATGAAACAAAGATTGTTTTGAGGTTTGTTGAGGGGGCGTCTTAGGCCCTAATATTCATCACATACATGTTATTATACATTAGACTACATGATAATATGTAATAAGTAGATAAAGCTAAGTAAATGTGTGTAATTAGTGGTAAATGTAACTAAAGAAAAGATTAGTTGGAGCGGGTGCAACCTCTCCAACCATTAATCTATTGTATAAATAACCCTAAAGATGGAATACAGACTTGGAATGGAATTCGTTCCCTAAATTCTCTCTTCTTGTTGGGTTACGTGTGTTCTTGACATATTTCACAATGTAGTCTCTCTTGGATGTCTGCCTCAATTGCCTGGACTACAACATTTGGTTCCATTCCCACGTGATTTGAATCTGGAAATATTTGCTTGGAATACTCGTGGGAATAAAGAAAAGATATTCTTGGAGGTGGTCCGAACCCGGAGAGATAATAAGACATCATTCACTGCTCGTGGAAACGATGGAGAGCTAAAAAGACATGCAAAATTCCTCGTCGAGAGTTGTTCGTGAATACTCTTGGACATGATTATGCGCAAAAGAATTTCGACTGTAAAAAGTCTCTACTTTGTGGTGATACCATGTCAAATATTTTAATGTGTTTGTTGATTAATACTCCTCGCAGGAAACAAGCCTGTACAAAAGTTGAAAAATTCACATCCGAGGTGCTCAAGGAAAACAAGACACTTGCGAATAAGACAAGAGAGAATCTCAAAGAATCTTGAAGAAATTATTGCAAAATGCATGAGATCGCCACATTGAATATAAATAAACCTCATGATTTGAGATAAAGAATCTGTTTTTGTTTTTGACTGCTGGGAGCGATACTGGTTGATTGATAAAATTGTTGGACCAGGCTAATTCATGTTGTTATTATTGTTATAGAAGAATTGGAAGAAAATGCAATCGACACAGAATTCCATGAGTGCTCTCTACACATCGTTTTGAGTATTTTCATTACCAGTCGACTTGCATGAGGGTTGTTTGCAGAAATTCCATAACTTAGCAGTTTGATGCATTACAACGCCATTATTTACATTCTTCTACGGACCATCGAATGAAAGCATCTCGAAAACACCCAATTTCCATCACTCTTGGAATCGAAGAGAAACCAGAAATGCAAAATTCTTCGACGTCTGTCGTCTCGCTTGTTGCTCATCAATATGTCTTCTACTTGTAAAGATCGTTGGTGTATTTAGGAAGTGAAGCATTGTGCATCGCACTGTCGACTATATGTGGAGTTTAGATCGATCTATTTGCCCAATGTTGAGGGAGGTTTTTTCAACTGAGTGTTCTCCTAATCAATGGATCGCTGGAGAGTTGACCGATCGAGTTTTGACCGATCGAGAGTTGACCGATCGAGTTTTGACCCATCGAGAGTTGACCGCTGGAGAGTTGACCGATCTATGCACTGTCGATTTACGCCTATGCATGTCGATTATTATGATGCCTCTCTTAGTCAAAGAATTCATGAGGAAACTAGGGTTCCAAATATCAGGCTCGACTTGTGTGTCAAAGAGATAGCCGATTCAACCAGTGCAGAAATGGATTATGTGCGCGCGTCGATGAGAGGGATCGACCAGTAATCCACCTAGTTGAGTGGGAAGATCCACCTAGCCAACTATGCTCCGTGGTCAACTTACTTATTGGTAATTAAGGAATTAATCATATATTTGTATTTGCTATGTATTCAAAATGATAAAAAAGCTGCCATAATCTTTTCGTCTAGGGAACCAAGTGAATGTATCATGGATTTCTGACTAAACGTATGTAGGGCATAACAAATCCCATCAATGTAAAGAGAGTCTTAGGTACATAAAGTATTTACATGGAGGACATAGTCTTAGTAGAAAATGTGGTTAGTCGATTGAATCATATTTGTTGAAAATTTGAGTCACGTCATGTTACTAGTCAATTAAATCAAAGTTTGTGTAAGGAGGGGGTAAAACGTGCGTCTTCTTTGAAGGTAGGTGATCTCCTCAAGCACTTGTAATCAAGTCAACATTCATGTAAATCAGTTGTAAGACTCCATACAACATAAGACTCCATACAACAGTAAAATCATATTAAGGAGCAACATGAAGACAATATTGATGAACAACAGAGCATGAACACATAATAGTTAAGAGAGCATCGATGATGAACATGTTGGTAGTGGTTAAAGGCATCCAAGAGAGGCATATTTTCATAGACACACACACATGGAGAGCGGAAAAGAAAAGATGATGAAAGAAGAATAACCAATTTGATTGAGCCCCTTGGTGTAAAAGTTGCAGAATAGCTCTTGAGTTGTGACCTCCAAAGCCAGAAAGTAGAGAAATGGTAGGTTTACTGAAGTATGATGTTCTAGTGTAGGGTGTTGTGCAGGTGCAAGATGAACCCAGGACGAGCCACTCACCACTTCAAAGGCACCAACGAGAAGTGCAACAATAGGATCAAGAGGACCATTTTTGGGTGGGAGCAAAGCACCATGAGACTCACTGACTACACATGCATTTACCAGATTGAAGATGAAGGCTGAAGAGTAGTAGGTCATCAATTATCTACACACTTGCTTGGGACGAGCAAGGAATTGAGTGCGGGGGAGATGTTGAGGGGGCCTCTTAGGACCTAATAGTCATCACATATATGTTATTAGAAATTAGACTACATGGTAATGAGTAATAAAGTAAGAATATATGTAACAAGTGGTAAATGCATCTAAACAAAGGATTAGTTGGAGTGGGTGAAACCGATCCAACGATTTACCTATTGTATAAATAACCCTAAATATGGAATACAAACTTGGAATGAAATTCCTTCCCTAAATTCTCTCTTCTTGTTGGGTTACGTGTGTGTTCTTGACATATTTCACAATTTAGTCTCTCTTGGATGTTTGCCTCAATTGCCTACACTACAGCAGGGTTCATTAGATAGCCTTACCTCAACCTACTCAAATATCACATAATGAAATGGAGAAAATAAGAGCAAAAGGACTATGTTTTGGCTGTAACAACAAATGGTAAAAATGGCATAAATGTCAAGAAACAAAATTGTTCACCTTGGAAAATAATGATGAAGAGGAAGTGGATGCATCTACAAAAAGAAACGAGGAAGAACTTGTCAACTTAAAAGACAAGGTAATAGAGGCCGAAATTGTGCACAACATTGATTCAGATAGGTGCGAAATATCTGTTCATGCATTGGTAGGGTTGTGTTGAGCACTCAAAACACCCTAAAATATTTTGCGAAAATTTATTTCTTTTTGGGTACCGCTTATTTTTTTTTAATCAGAGTCAATATTGTGGGATGGATGAATTTATATGTTGTTATTGAGTCTTGTTATCGNTAAGAGAGCATCGATGATGAACATGTTGGTAGTGGTTAAAGGCATCCAAGAGAGGCATATTTTCATAGACACACACACATGGAGAGCGGAAAAGAAAAGATGATGAAAGAAGAATAACCAATTTGATTGAGCCCCTTGGTGTAAAAGTTGCAGAATAGCTCTTGAGTTGTGACCTCCAAAGCCAGAAAGTAGAGAAATGGTAGGTTTACTGAAGTATGATGTTCTAGTGTAGGGTGTTGTGCAGGTGCAAGATGAACCCAGGACGAGCCACTCACCACTTCAAAGGCACCAACGAGAAGTGCAACAATAGGATCAAGAGGACCATTTTTGGGTGGGAGCAAAGCACCATGAGACTCACTGACTACACATGCATTTACCAGATTGAAGATGAAGGCTGAAGAGTAGTAGGTCATCAATTATCTACACACTTGCTTGGGACGAGCAAGGAATTGAGTGCGGGGGAGATGTTGAGGGGGCCTCTTAGGACCTAATAGTCATCACATATATGTTATTAGAAATTAGACTACATGGTAATGAGTAATAAAGTAAGAATATATGTAACAAGTGGTAAATGCATCTAAACAAAGGATTAGTTGGAGTGGGTGAAACCGATCCAACGATTTACCTATTGTATAAATAACCCTAAATATGGAATACAAACTTGGAATGAAATTCCTTCCCTAAATTCTCTCTTCTTGTTGGGTTACGTGTGTGTTCTTGACATATTTCACAATTTAGTCTCTCTTGGATGTTTGCCTCAATTGCCTACACTACAGCAGGGTTCATTAGATAGCCTTACCTCAACCTACTCAAATATCACATAATGAAATGGAGAAAATAAGAGCAAAAGGACTATGTTTTGGCTGTAACAACAAATGGTAAAAATGGCATAAATGTCAAGAAACAAAATTGTTCACCTTGGAAAATAATGATGAAGAGGAAGTGGATGCATCTACAAAAAGAAACGAGGAAGAACTTGTCAACTTAAAAGACAAGGTAATAGAGGCCGAAATTGTGCACAACATTGATTCAGATAGGTGCGAAATATCTGTTCATGCATTGGTAGGGTTGTGTTGAGCACTCAAAACACCCTAAAATATTTTGCGAAAATTTATTTCTTTTTGGGTACCGCTTATTTTTTTTTAATCAGAGTCAATATTGTGGGATGGATGAATTTATATGTTGTTATTGAGTCTTGTTATCGATTATTCTTTTTTTTATTGACAGTGATCTTTTTTAGTCACATGACATGAAAGGCCTAAAATGCACACGTCTTAAAATTTTTCAATGGACGTTGATCGACAATTTCTGATCTATAATACAGTTCTTTAACATAGCTGATACGTTTTCAGCATCGGCGAAATCCCCGATATAAATCACAAATGTAGACAACCATAAAAAATTGCCAATTGCCGATACATTTCGGCATCGACGAACTCCGAGGTTCGAAATGACGAAAACATTGACCAACACAAATTGCTGATCGCCGATACGTCTTCGACATAGGCAGGATAGGATGACTGTAGCCATGGATGTTTGTTTGAAGAAATTCACCGATGTTGAAAAACGTTCCTCATGAAGATGTCAAAATCGATAAGCCACGTGTCTTTGCCACGTTAATAATCTGCATGACTCAGTCTCTTCCCCACATCGTCCTTTGAGGTTCCACCGTGTCATATTTGTACTTCCATGTTAGCATTTCCACGTCATCACTGTACGGTGATTTTTATCGACATCGAAACTTTTTCCTAAAGGTATCAATGAAACATGTCTAAGAAAAATTGCCGATGCTGATTCACTCATTTACTATCAGTAGACTGATAAGTCATCGAACACTGGTGTTTTTCATCGAACCTTTGCCATTCTGATATTGTTCCATTCAAAATACCTTGTTTTCTTTTCCCCACGCCGATCATTCTAGTTTCTTATGAACACAAAGGGCCTGGGGATTTGATGGGACACCCGTAGTTGAGGTAAGACATATTTCTGCGTTTTGGTAGAAAAATTGAATTTTCACGGAACCAACACCACAACCGCACGCGTCGGCCAACCATTGCAATTTGAATTCTCTGAGAAACTATGAAAACCCGCTTCTATGCCACCAGCCTGCGTTGCATTTAATCATAATCATGGTGCAGATTTTGTAATAGATTGCACATATTGCATTTGCACTCCTGAATCGAAAGCTTGATGTGACAAGGTAAGTATACATTCTGTTTAAATTTAGAAGGTCATACCTAGACATGTTATTTCATTCTCAAATCGCTTATTCCCCGAAGCAGACGAAGGAACAAGAGAAAGCGTCGAGGAGGTTACAACCCGCTCCCTGACTTTGATTACCAGTAACACCAGGTCAATTTATTGCAAGCAAGAGGTAAGCATTATCTTTATCATTTCTGCACATGGGACTAAAACAATGGCTTTTGTCAAGGTTGGATGGATTCTCATTATGACATTCTTTTCTTTTTTGTAGAAAAATACCTCCAAGAAATCCAACGACCAGGTACTCACCTAGAATGCCCAAAAATAAGGAAGCAGAGGTCGACAGAGGTTCGACAATGGGTGCTGCAAGAGAACTTGACTTTGTCTCAAAGACGAAATCAGTTATCTGCACATCCACTGAAAATGAATTTTCCCAACCTACGACATTGGGTGACACAGAGACAAGCACTGGATCTAAAATGGTGCTCCTGCATTAGGGAGAATTGTATAGAAAAATCAGTCAGGAGGATTACCCAGAATTCACACCTCACAAAAACCTGAACATCAGAATATTGGATAATCAAGTGTTTCTGAACACCAGGAGATCATATCTGCACAGGGTGGCTTGTCGAACCCTAGTTATTCCCTGTATCGAGACTCTAGGATGGATAATCGACGACGTGGACACAGTGAAATGCACTATCAACAATGCAGAGGGAGAATGCGTTGGTGTTTTTATTCCAGTTGAGGTACAAACATATTATAAACTCATGGACCTAGAGGAGAGGTTAAATACATATTCCATGGTCAAATTTATGAGTATCACGACACCAACATGTTACTATCCTCATGGTGGAAAGAAGACAAAAAACTTACAAATAGAAACACCGGCTGGTACAACACGGTAAATATCAGAGAACCCTACATGTATCTAATGGCTTTAATTTGCCGACTATATGGAGAAAAGGACTGCTCAAATTGTTTAGAAGCTTGAATTCCCTTGGCTTATACCGTGGCGATTTTCAGGAATAGTTTCAATTGGGGAGCCATTATCTCCAAGAAACTAAGTATAAATCTCCTACAGGCCCAAACACCGAAAGAAGGAAAAGTTCCAATCTTCTACATGGCATCCTACTTGCTGGATGTAATCTACACGAGAAATGTTTTCGAAGATATGAATTTAAGCTGGCATATTACTGAATTTCCTGTACATGTTTATTTCAGTATCTTATGGGAAAATAGGTACAAAATATCGTATGCCATGATCTGTGATGGGTTCATAGCCAGGATATACTTCATTATTTTTAGAAAGGAATACCCTAGGCTTTCGATGGAAGCAAAGAAAATGATAGCTAAAGTTGGCCACTGGTACTTTGAAGAGACGAGCACCTATATCAAGGTTTTTGGAGCTACTGGTGTCCCCACCTACTCTCTGTTCATGTCTCGTATTGTCTCATATTGGGAGAGATATATTACCAGACTATTTTACAAGGTTATAATGCTTCCCTGGTAAAGGATAAAAAGAGATCTTTCATTCCTTATGGCTTTCATATAAGATTTTATATGGTTAAAGACACCGTGTAAGAGAAACAAGAAGGGTTAAATCATCTTGAGTATCGATTCCCCACAAGCCTCTTTCGCAAACACGATCCAAAGGGTTTATTTCCCTAGCACACATTGCAGGTATCCTCCTATTGGTCGTATGCTCATGATAGTTTTGAAGATGAAATATTTACAGAGGGCGCCCAGGACTAGGATGAGGTGCTCCATAGAAAGGATAACACAAATATGACCAGATTCAAAGCGATGACTATGGATGAGCAGATTGAAATGATAGAACATACATCTCAAGAATCCCTCAGGGTAAGAGAATAAAATAAAGTAGTAGAAGTAGCAGAGGTATGAAGGAGGGGGTTGTTGTTACTAGAAGAAGTTGAAAGAGCTATACAAATATTTGGAGAAGATCCCCCACTCAACCCTTTGATAGAACCCTTGAGGATTACCCCGATCGATACAAGCCACCCTGAGGAAGAGCTAAATGGATCACAGACAATTCCACCAGAGGAGACCACCGACCAACAAAACCCCAACTTCATGTCACCATATGCAGGATTGGCGGTGACTACTATAACTCAGGAGGGGATAGAAAGACAATCAAGTGGGACATGTGTTCCTACTTTCCTCATAGACTTAATTACCATATATGACGATGAGGAAAATTCAGAGGTTTCGTGCATAACCCAGGTACCAATCACAGAAGAGGAAGAACCAGGGGAAACATCTGCTCTAGTTTCCGATTCTTTGTCCCCAAATCCCCAGGAGGGCGACCATGAGACACAGAACACTCTGAACACTGAATTTCTCTACCAATTGGGAACACAACATCAAAATAACATCTCTAAGAATGACTTGGGTGCTGGTGAACAAGAAGAAGAAATGAAACAACCAGAAATCAACATTTCAATGATCAAAACCCCAACTAATGTCAATCCTTTGTCTAGTTCCCTATATAGGACCAAGATCCCACCAGCTAACAAGCACCAATAGGAGGCCAAGTCACCAAAACATACAGAAGTTTCCCTTGCCAAGGAACTAAGGGAACCTGCCATGAAACATCTCTATACAACAAGAAGCCTAGGCAATACTCTATCTTGGGGAGATCAACAGATTTATGAACGAGTAGATGAAATCATCGATATATAGGTGATTGCTTATGACAGAAAAAGGAAAGCTGTAATGAAGAGAACTACCAAGAAAAGGAGGCTCATGCTCGATAACACACTTCTCATAACCACAAAGGAAACAATGTTTGACACAGAAAATGCTAAAATGACTGAGATAATCGGAGCATGTATGGCTATAATCGATGCAACTTTGGACAGGGAAAGAAGGGATGAAAGGGAGGTAGCCTCCATGAAGAAATAACTGGACCATTTGCATCATCAAGTGGAATATTACCAGATTTCAACACAGGCAGTGGTACTCCTGAAGAGTGATTTCTGAGAAATGTATGTGCAATTCATTAGTGAAAGAGATCTCTTCACTGCTCGCACAGGTGATTTCCAAGAAGACGCCCTCATAGGGATGTCAACCTCTAAATACATGCAACAATGGTATGAAAAGGCGGATCAATCCTTAGAACAAATAGACTACATCGGTGAAGTGAAAAAGCGCCGAGATAAAAAGAACATGGCATTCGACTACTGATGGATAACAACATCGCCCAAATAAGGAAGGCAGTTGAATAGTGGGTAAGCGTGGTCCAGGAACCTCATCGGGAAATGCAAGAAATATGGGGAGAGTGTGAGAAAAGTTGGGAGAAAATTAATCAAGAAATGAAGAACATTGACTTACTAGAGTTTGGTCCACAGGAGGATTTCTCCGATTTGCATGACATAGTTAAACAACATGAAGAGCAAGACCTTGCATGGGAAGCGAAGATTTCACAGATTTGAAGCATGATACCGGGTCAAGTGAAGAAGTTCATGGAACTCCCAATCAAATCTCTTTCAGTCCTACAACGCTTTAGTTTCAAGATAATCAATTATAAGGAACGATAAATAGAGATAAAGGATGTCCTCTCCGCTCCGATGGATCAACACATGTTTCCATATGCAAATACATGCAAAGATCTCTTCATCAAGTGGTCAGAGTACGAGAAGAAAAATCCACTTCAGTAAAACCACTAGATGATAAAAAGAGAATAGATAGATAAATCCACCACGTGGCGTTTTCTTAATTTAACACAACCACTACACATATGGGCGGATTATTCCATGAAAATTTTCCACGTTTCCATTATTTTCATGTTTTTTTTTTTAAATAGGGCGGGATTTTCGTCGATATTTCCAAGAAAGTTCGTCGATATAGCCACAAATAGGTTTTTTAACTTGGTTGGCAATTTCGTCACTATTGCCACGAAAGTTCATCGCTATTGCCATTAACTTTCGTTGCTATTGCCACGAACTTTCGTTGTTATTGCCACGATAATTTTGCCTATCTAAAAAAGCATCTGCTAACGGCTAGTTGACTATTTGATCTATATATACTTGACTTTAAGAGACCTTGTGACATAATTGCTATAGTTGCGACACTGTTCATGGCTTTTGTTTGGCCTGTTTAGTTTTTCCGTCACCCACCGGTTGAACAAATCCAATTCTCGATTTTGAACTTGCAAGGTTAGTATGTTTTTTTATTTATGTACTCATTTAACTTGTAAATTTTTGTTCAAATGTCGAAATTTCATGCAGCTTGTTTTTTCCTTGATAATATATTATATGCGTAGTACCATATTTCATGTCTTTGGTTTTTGGATCTAGTTAGTATATTCTATGGAAATTCATGTGAAATGTCAAGAAAAATATTTTCCGAAGAAGTATTTTAAGTTGTCTACAAAACAACTTAGAGGCTAGTGTATGGTGTCGAGTGATTCAAGTTTGAGAAATTTTGACCACCCTCGTTAAATGGTGTGTAATTATTTTCCATGGTGATTCAATACACACTACTCTAAAGTACAAATTGAAGCATATCGATCTTAATAGTTAATCGATAATAATAAAAAAAATCATGTCAAAATGTCTTAGAAGAAATAATTGTGAGGATTGTAGGTCACTATAAATAAACATATCATAATCGAAACGAGTAGCTAAAATATCATGAAGGAGTAGCTAAAATATAAAAATTTGACAACTTACTGTTTAGTATGGTGTAGTTAAGACAATTACTTGTTAGGACAAAGATTTGTCACTATGTACGAAAATGTCAGGAAGCTTTCTCGGTTAAGAGTGACATTAGAGGCGAGGGGTGATGGAAAATGTTATTTCCCTTGCGATTATTGCAGAGGCTTGCAAAGAAAAAGACTTTTAATAACAACAACTGAAAGACATTGTAGGGAGAAGGGGCATGCCGAAGGGGGTTATGAATATCATCCCTTGGTAAGAGGATTCAATATTTAATGTATTCTCTGTAGTAATCAACATGTCATGAATTTTAATAATATTTCTTATCGAGATTTTTATATTTTATATACACACTAACTTTTCTACGTTGTTTTTAAATATATAGACGATGCCCCCAAAATGTTGACCTCTAGAGAGTTATTTGCCAAGTACTAGCAGAAATATTCCTTTACAGGGTGATGAATTTTGAGATCAGAATATTGAAGCTACTGATGAAGTTATTAATGATGATATGGATGGAGATAACGTTAGTGATACAAATTAGGAAGATGAGATACATAGATTGATCTAAGACACATTTGCTCCAATGGATGAGGACAACCAACATGATAGTCATGATGTTGATCCTCTACTCGAGAAGTCACGTCAATCTCTTTATGAAGGCTCAACAACAAAAAATTTATCTGCTATATTGTTGTTGGTGAACCTGAAGGTTTTGAATGGTTTATCAAACACATGCCTCACACAGATACTAAGGTATTTAATTTGTTAATTATTTATGCCTGCATGTTCACAAATACTTAAAAGGTTCAATTTTTTCCTATATTGCTATTGTTTTCTAATTTGTAAATTAGTATATTGGACGTGATATTGATGATTAATATTGTTTACATTGACTTATTGTTTAGAATTTTTTAGATTGTTAGGTGAATTTCTATCACCAATGTCAAATATTTTGCCACGCACATATCGAGAAATATCCGTGATTATGAAAGAAATTGGAATGGACTATCAGGTTATTGATGCATGTCCTAATGATCATATCATATATTATGGACAATATGCATTAGAAAATGAATGCCCACAATGTCAAATAAGTAGATAGAGAACTGATAAAGCGTCAAAGAAGGTGCCTCACAAAGTTCTTCATCATATTCCGATAATTCCATGTTTCCAGTGGTTGTTCAGGTGCCAAAGTATAACACAGTTTATGGTTTCCATGCAAAGAACAAAATTTGAAATGATGTTCTTCGAATGCCTACAGATGGTTCTGCATTGAAGTACATCGAAGAAAAGTGGCCAATTTTTAAAGAAGAACCTCATAATGTTATACTTTCATTGGCAGCTGATGGTGTCAATCCATTTGGAGAGCTTCATTCTACGTAGTCAGTGTGGCCTGTTTTTGTTATAAACAATAACCTTCCTCCTTGGATGTCGATCAAGAGAGAGAACACAATGTTGGCAATGATTGTTCCAGGTATTTAATTATCTTTTATTTGCTTTAAAGTATGACAAAATATTTCATTTCT
>ML783690.1:95462-106971 GCA_009831015.1 Picea engelmannii
CTCCATCTCTCATCCTCAAGTTATACAACTTCTTTCTCAGGAATAGTTTATTTACCAGGGACTTAGACTGATACAACTTCCCCAACTTTTCCCATAAATCCTTGGCTGTAGCTTCCTCTGACACATTCAGTAATACTGAATTGAAGAGACACATTCCAATTGTGCTCTTTGCCTTCCGATCAGTCTTTTTTCAGTCATCTGCAAAAGTTCCTGTAGGTGCAGTACCTGGATCTACCACAATCCACTGATCTCTGTCCACCAAAAGATTTTCCATCTTGAGCTTCCACAACTCAAAGCTTTTCCCATTAAACTTCTCGATCTCCATCTTCGAATTGCTTGCCATTTCTTTTCACCTGAAAAACAATACCGCAGATCTCCCACTGTAACAAGGCTTATCACAATCCCGAGCCAAACCCTTGACCACAAAGGCATCCCTCTGAAGCCAATAAAGCTCTGATACTAAATGTAAATTCTAACCTTGTACAATATCTACTGCAAACTGATATTTAGAAAGAATAGAAAAGATACAATGGAAAATACAAACATTACACATAGATTTTTCACCTGAAAACCCAAACCGAGAAAACCAACATATATTATATTCATACATTGTGTTACATTGTTTACAATACAATATACATATAGAAACCAACGACATCCAAAACCCTAACTCAATGACCTGGATTAGTCCAAAACCCTAATTCCTTAACCGAAAATAGAAAACCATCGAAAAAAAACCATGTGCCGAAAAACCACCTAAATATCATGTGGTCCCGAAAATATGTCGTCCTGGTGCGAAGAATATAACACATACCCAACACTCATCATACTCAACCTATATATCTGTCAGAGTTTGTTTCATCCAAAGAACCGGTGTACAACATGATGCTGCTGCAATGTACTCTACCTTGACTGTAGATAAGGATATTGATGATTGTTTCTTCCTTAGCCATGATACTAAACACTCACCCAAGTAGAATGCTACTCCACTAGTGCTTCGTCGGTCATCAATACAACCTGCCCAATCTGCATCTATGTAGGAAATAAGTGATAGATCCTTTCCTTTTGGATACCATAATCCAAACTCTTCTGTTCCTTTGAGATATCTGAAAATCCTATTCACTGCTAATACATGTGATTCCTTTGGTGCTGCTTGAAATCTTACCACCTATCCAACTGCCTGCATTACATCTAGTCCGAATGCTGTCACATATAGTAGGCTTCCAATCATTGACTTGTGTTGCCTTTGATCTGAAGAATTCGAATCATCATATTTTCTCAACTTGCAACTGTTCCATACCAAACCATTTTAGAATTTCTCTGATACACTTGGTTTGAGAAATAAAAATTCCTTGGTTGCTTTGGCGTATATGAAGTCCCATAAAGAAGGATAGTTCTCCAAGTAACGAAATTTCAAATTCATTCCGCATATCTTTTGAAATTTCTGGCTTAACCTTGACTTACCTTAATGTAGAGGTTGCTATCTGGACTTTCTTTTCTAAACCCTGCCTGTTGCAGATACTTATCCAGTCTAGAGTAACATGCTCTAGGAGCTTGTTTTAGACCATACAGGGCCTTCTTTAATTTACACACACAATATGTGTTTTCTGACAAATTAAATCCTTCTGGTTGTTCATTGTAGACTTCTTCTTCAAGTTCCCCATTTAGAAAAGCTGATTTTACATCCATTTGATACATTTTAATATTTTTGAAGCATGCATAAGCTAAAAGCAAGCAGATTGCTTCCATTCTGGCAACTGGGGAAAATGTCTCTTCAAAGTCAATTCCTTCAACCTGTGCATATCCTTTACATACCAATCTAGCTTTGTTCCTTGTAACTTGTCCATCTTCATTAAATTTATTCTTTGGTCTTGGAACCAATTCCCAAGGGTCATTTTTCTCTATTTGATCCAATTCTTCATCCATGGCCTTATTCCAAGATTAATCCTTGTTGGATTCTTCAAAATAGTTTTGTTCAATTTTTGATAAGAGTGCTAGGTGTGTTTGTTCTGGTGAACAAATTCTTCTTCTAGTCTCAATTCCTACATCTTTGTTTCCGATAATATGATCTGAAGGATGATTCTTCTATACTCGTTTATTGGGTGTCTTTGGAGACAATTGCTTAACTTTCTCTTCTGCTTCTATCAGATTCTCTTCATCTTCCTCTTCTACTTATTTTTCATCTTTTGCTTCTTCTTCTAAGGGCTGTTTCATTGATTCATTTTCTTCCTTTGATTCTGGTCTGCTTGTTTCATCAATTGTTACACTGATTCTTTCCACAACTTTGTTCAATCTTATATTGTAACACTTGTATGCTTTCCTTGTACTTGAGTAACCAACAAGTACTCCTTTGTGCACACGAGAGTCAAACTTTCCCATTCCTCCATCTTCTCTTTTGATATAGCATTTGCTTCCGAAAACTCTGAAGTGATTTACATTTGTTGGTCTTCCTTTCCATAGTTCGTAAGGAGTTTTGTCAGTGTTGTTTCTGAGCATTAATCTGTTTTGAATGTGAACTGCTATATGCACTGCATGTGTCCAAAAAATATCTGTCAATTTCGAATCCATTAACATTGTTTGAGCCATTTCCTGTACTATCATGTTCTTTCTTTCAACAACTCCATTCTGTTGAGGTGTCCTAGCAACGAAGAATTGCCTTTTTATTCCATGATTGCTGCAGTAGTCCATAAATTCCTTTGAGGTGAACTCTCCTCCATTATCAGATCTCAAGCATTTTATTTTGGAATCCATTTCATTTTCAACCATTTCCTTGTAGATCTTGAAGTTTTCAAAATCTTTTGACTTATTCTTGAGAAAGAAAAGTGCAATCATTCTTGTATAATCATCAATTAATATCATGAAGTATTTCTCACCTTTTAAGCCCTTTGTTTTAGTTGGTCCAACTAGATCAATATGCACAATTTCCAGTGGTCTTGTCATTAAATATTCCTTTGATTTAAACCTGGTCTTTGTTTGCTTTCTTTGTTGACAATGCTTGCATAAAGTGTTGGTTGGTTTCGTGATCTAGGGCATTTCTTTGACTGCTTCTCTTTTGCTGATTTTGACAAGGTTATCAAAATGTATGTGCCCCATTCTTTTGTTCCATAGCCAACTTTCATCTTCCTTTCCAAGACAACACTTTTCATTTCCAATTTCACTTAACACATATATGTTGCTTGAAGTTCTTGCAGCTGTAGTGACCAATTTCCTTGAACCTTCTTTTCTTATATCACACTTTTGTGAATCGAAAGTAACTTTATGACCCTGGTCACACATTTGACTCACACTTAGAAGATTATGTTTCATATCTTCTACTAGTAGAACAATTTTTTCCTTTTCATTCTTGTTCCCAATTCAGGCTGTGCCTTTTCCAATGATTTTGGCTGAATCATCATTTTCGAAGGAGACTGATCCATCTCTTTTCTTTCATAATGTAAGAAACTTGTCTTTATCACCTGTCATGTGTTTTGAACATCCACTACCAACATACCAATTGTGTTTCTTCTTCTTAGTTGTTAGATTAATTGTGCATTCTTCATTGCTATACTGATCTTGCTTTCTTATCCATGTCATTTTCTGAGGTTCTTGTCTGTGACTGTTGTTATTCTGTTGAGGTTCTTTAGGAAGGATTGTCATTATGCAATCTTTGGCCACATGTCCAAAATTGTTACATTTGTAACATTCCACTTTAGTTCTCAAAGATTCAAACCTATTGTAACTTCTTCTTTGTGTTTCACTAGGTCTTCTTGAATAATCCCTTTGTGTATGACTCTCAAAATTGTTATTGTTCCTGTTGTTATCTCTGCAATTCACAACTTTATGTCCAAAATTGTTACATGCATAACATAAACAAAAAAATATAGTTTTATAACTAGGATTTGAAGATCTTCTGAAAGGAGGTGCTCTTATGAATCCTTCTTCTTCTTCTTGATGCCTATCTGTCTGTTGTTGATTCTGAAATCTGAATCTTCTTGGTGGAGTGTCCCTGTAATCTTCCTTGTATATCTTCCTACCTCCTTTGATTGTTTCTGCATACATTTTTGTATATGTTTCTTGGTCTATTCTTTTTGAGCTTGATCCCTTTTCTATCTGATTGTATGCAAGTCCAGACTTGTCAAGATGAGATTTTTAACCACTGATAATGTCATCCAGAACTTTTGAGCTATTCTACATATTTTTCTTTTGAATATCCTTTCTTAGTGCGACAATATCTGCTTCTAAGTTTCTAATGATCATGTCCTTTTCTTCTAGATTTTCTTTGAGTGCTTCATCAATTCTTTTATCTTCTTCTATTTGAACCTTCAATTTTGTGATCATTTGTTCTAGTTCTTAAGTATCCTTTTTCATGTCTAGTTCTGCTTGTAGTTTCTTGTTTTTCTTCTTTTCTCTTATGATAACTTCTATGACACACATTAATTCTTCTCGATAGTCAACTTCTGCTTCTTCAATTTCTTCTTCGACTTCTTCATATTCTTCTTCGGCTTCTTCATATTCTTCTTCGGAGTCTTCTTTATCAGAGTCTTTTACTTCCATGAATAGAACTCTTCCTGTCTCACTGTCACTAACTTCATCTTCATATGATGGTGAGATGTATTCTTTGTTGCATAAGCTTTTATTGAAAAATTTCTTTGTAGTTCTTTTGCTTTTATATGTGTGTTTACCTTTTGAGTAACCTTCATCGTTTCTCTTTTTCTTATGAGAAAATTTGTTAGCAAAATGACCAATACCATCACCATTAAAACAAATGAAATGAAGCTTACCTCTATACCTACTGTCGGTTCACTTGTTAAGTCTTTTGATGAAGTTGGCCACTTCTTCATCATCTTCCGAGATGTCACTGCTGCTGCTATATTCTTCTTATTCCCTTTTCTTTTGCTTTGATATTTTGGATGATTTGAAGGCTACTTCTTTTACATATGGATTTTCCTGTTCAGTTCTCATTTCATATGCTGTGAAGATTCCATGCAAGTCATCCATGCTTATTGAGTTTAGATCTGATCTTTATTCTAGTGCTGATATCTTAGGGTTAAATCTCATAGGAAGAGATCTTAGTACCTTTTGAACAATTACAGATTCTTTGATTTCTTCTCCCAATTCTATGATTGCATTCATTGTTTCATCGACTCGTAATAAGTAGGCTACAATATTCTCATCTTCCTTCATTTTTGGTTGTTCGAACTGACCTTTGTAAGTTTGAAGATTTGCTGATTTGAATTTTGTATCTCCTTCATAAATATTTTGAAGCTTGTCCCAAATCTCTTTAGCAGATTTACAGTGTGCAACTTTGGTGAACATCGTATCACTGAGACCATTTGAAAGTGCACTTTTGTCTTTGGAATTATTCTCACCGAGTTTCACTACTTTGTCATTTGTTGGTGGAACTGCTGGTGCTATGTATCCATCTACAATTGATTGCCAAACTTGAAATCCTTGTGCCTATATATATGTCTTCATCCTTATGCTCCAAAAAGCATACTTCTGTCCATCAAATTGTGGTATTCCATTTTTATACAAGTTGGTACTCTCCATGATCTACCTTTTAGTGGTTAAACTAATTTATGAATTAACCTGCTTTGATACCAATTGTTGGATTACTGAGAGGGGGGGTGAATCAATAATAACATAATTATAATCCTTTTTCTTCAAATAATCCAAGTGTTATATCAATGTAGAGTTATTATCTAATAATGAGCAATAAGAAATGAACAATCACACACATACGAAGTACACCCGTGTTTTACGTGGAAACCAAAATCGGGAGAAAACCACATAATGCTTTTTCTTATATGTCTTGAAGAATTACATTCATTGGAAGCACCAACTTCCTTTGTTTTCCAGCTGCAACTGGAAGGAGGCTCCAACCCCCTAGTTTCTCAGGCTACAACCTGAGGGAAGCTCCAACTCCCCAATTCTCTGACTACAACTAGAAGGAGGCTACACCCCCCCTATGTTCTCTGGCTACAACTAGAAGGTGGCTACAACCACATGTCCTTGCCCCGTCCAACTGCCCTGAAGTAGAAGTAGAATGATGGAACCACTGTCACAATATCACTATGAGATATATCTCTTTAAACCTGTACCATGCGTCAACCATGAATCAAACTGTACCTTAAACAAGTGCATCGACCATGCACCAACATATACCATAAACAAGTGCATCAACCATGCACCAACCCGTACCAAACAATCCGTAATCAACTCATACCATAAAAAAGTGCAAACAACCATGTACTAAGTATGTACCAATCATGTGTCAACTACTCATCAACTATGACTCATCAATATGTACCAACATCATCAACTATACACCTCATGTATGTGCCAACTCATCAACTACTTGTTTCAACCATGTACCCAACTTGTTCCTCAGCCAAAATTCCTCATCAATTGCATCATCCAAATATGATTTATAACTTTGTAATAGACCTTGTGTATATTATCACATCCCTGCAAAACTTCCTTAACTTTAAACAACAAGATATTATCATTTACATCAAACTTTTTTTTTAGTCTCACATGACTAGTTTTGGATTAGTCAACAACCCTAACTTGATATAATCATAACTTTGTAGCTGTAATGAATAAAGATATGAAACTGATACACAATGTTCTTCATTTTGTTTTGTGCAATTTATCCAGGTGTCACTACTTGGAACTTCTCAGAAAAGTAGTTATAGCAAAAATGGCATACCTTGTTGAATTTTGACTTATTCTAGAGAGCGACCTTGTAGAGCGTGCCCCACACAGAATATTCGTTGAATCAATTTGAAAATGTTACAAATAATACTAAATACTATACTATAACAAATTCATTTTGTCTTATTGAATTTGGATCTGTTATGAAGAAGTTATGACATTTTTACCCGAAACACCCGTTTTTGACTAGTTTCAGGACTAGCCACAAACCCTATTTTCCACAGAGGGTATCTCCAAAAATACAACGACCTAGAAGCTAAATTTTTTACCACAAATACTTGGATGTGTTTCATCAATCGAATAGAAATTTCACAAATTGAATCATTCTAGAAAAAAAATTATTGCAAAAATGGTGAGATGACCTATAAATAACATACCTTAGAAAACATCATCAAAATAATTTATCCTTCCTTGAATTCCAACCTTCTTTTCTTCACCTTCCCTAAGAAATTCAGCTTAGATATCCTTTGGTTACCTCAAACACCTATAGTTATTCAATATTCTTAAGTGTGATTTAAATGAGAGAGCCTTGCCTCTTATCTATACTCTCCAAGTAACTTCCTTAAAAACATCTTCTAGGTCATTTTGCCCACTTTCCTTATTTTAGGGTTAACCCACTTCTAATTTCTCCATTAAATTTATTATTTAAATAATCAATTCTATATTCAATTATAATTATAGTGCACTCATCACTTCACTTTATTATTTACCTTTAAAAACTCTTAAACCACTTTGACTACTTTGACCTTTTGGGGCTTCTAGATGACATATGAGGGTCCTCCAACTTCGTAAGGCCATAACTCTCAAACCGTGAGGAGTTATGTGAAGTTACACATACCACCAGAAATGGAATGACATGTACTATCCATATAGAATAGTATTACCTAAAAATATATAAAAAATCATACCGTTATCCATCAAACAATCTTGGGTCCATTACCCAAACCTGGGTTCTCCAACTTCTCATGGCCATAACTCTCTAACCGTGAGGAGTTATGTGTCGTTCCACATACCACCAGAAATGGCATGACAAGCGCTATCCATATAGGATAGTTTCACTGACAAATTCACTAGTGTTCATCTCATTATTCCACAAATAAGCATGGGTTCCCTAACCATACTTCTAGAATAACTCAATCCATAAAGCGTCTTCCCGTGAGGGCTTTCACCATAAGGGGACCACTTTGGAGTTCATACATTTCTACTTATTATCAACGATGACAAGACAATAACGAGTCATCTTTACATCAAAAAATCTTGGGTCCATTACCCAACCTTTGTGCTACAGGGCTTTCTTCAAGGGTTGACATCAATGACAACCAACCTTAATCAACAAAAGTTGATCATCCAAATGTAGGAGACAACGATCTCATTGACGATATCAATAACTATATTAGCGAAAATGACGTTGATGATGATGTTTATATGAATGATCCTTTCACCACAATCGATTCTGAAACATATCCTGATACATATGTTGAGCTAGATGAAGAAGAAGATGTCTGATATTTAATTGTTGAAAAGAAGAGGTATGTGTTTATATATTTTATATTATCTTTATATGTTTTTATTTTGTATAATATAGTATATGATACATGTTCTTTAGAATTTCAAATTAGGTAATATGGGGGAATTGAGAGTGATGTGAGGGGGGGGTGGGCATTATTAGATCTTCCACCTTCATGTGGTTGCCCCTGTTTAGTAGAGAATGAATTATTCTCGAATTCAAGAGGAGCTCTGTGCAACTGCGTCTAATCATACCAATGGTGTAGGTATGACCATCATCAATTAATCATGTAAATCATAAACCCTAATTTAGTGGAGTCATCGGTTTTTTCCCAATGAATGGATGTGTTGTTATTCACATGGAATGGAACAACACAAGTACCTTCTTAATTTTCTTCCTTCACTTGATGTGGGCCTGGTCATTCCTAGCCTTGAATTTAAAGTTGCCCCTACTCTTAGTCATCACCCTTCATGACACTTATCACCCAATTATCATTAGATCACAAGGTTGGAGACATATGGGCATTGGGATCATGAGGCTTTATAACCCTATAGTAACAAGAGACATTAATTGAACTTTGACTAGATTGAAAGGTGAGTGCAATTGAAAATACTAACAGCCCAAAACTAAAAGGGATCAATACACAGACTGCCAATGAGAGTTTATCTGGCCGCGGTGTGTAGGAAGAGGCCTAATACCTTCAAAATTATCATTCTCCAAATATCTTATACAAATTTTACAAGGAAATTGTACTAGGACTAGACACATGCAACAATGACCTGTGAATGGGGCCAATGTTGAAATTTTTTCAAACTATTTTTGTATGCATTGAAATTTGACATGGATAGACTATTCACATGCCTTAACGATATGGGAGGGTTTCTAGACTCAAATTTGACTCACACACCCACTTTCTTCCATCATCAATTCATCATGTAAACCATAAACCAAAACTTTAAAGAAATAAGATTGGCAAAATTGTTGGACCCTTTCCCTAATATAGCCTTGAACCCAATGTTGTGTGTGTTACTTAGATGCATAATACCACCAAATCCATTATTTTTAGGGGCATCTTGACTAGCTCCGTAAAAATTACATGAAGCTCTAATTTTTCTATTGGGGTATGGGTTATATTTCTTTGCACATAGACTCTGGTTCCATGTTTGAAATAAAAAAAATATGGAATTTCTTGAGAAGTGCATTGGAAAGGGGGAATGTACTTATCCTGGAAGGTTCCAACATTCTAAGCTAACTAGATGCCCCATGATGTTATTAAAGGAAGACATTTAAAGTCTTTGAGTTCAAGTTTTAGTATCCATTTCCTTAGACATTCTTCTACTAAATTCCCTTGCCAATTATGCTCCTAACTTATTGTAGCGTCCATCTTACTCCAAACTTATTTAAATTAAGGATTAAATATAAGAATATGACTTATATTTTCTTCTTTATTTTTACAGAGAATACACCTATCTGGTCCAGACTTCTTCCTCTTTTATAGAATTTCCTAAGTTAAGGCTTTGTTTCTTTATTTTAAACCACATAAAAAATTCAGTCTTTAAAGGGGATCTACTTCTACATTTACCTTCCATCACTGTTGAACTTCCTTTGTCCTACCAAGAGAATACATTTCTTTATAACCTAATTTTGGAGTATAAGTCTCTAAGACTAGGTTCTTGAACCAAACCAACTTATCTTTTGTTTCAATGATTTGAACATGACTTAGCTTAAGTTTTTATATGTATGATTCACATTAAATCTTGTCCTGGCCTTCCAATCCTAACTACTCTATCTTCTACAAATCTTGATGCCATATAGAAGAAGTTTCATGAGAGATACTTTGTGCCAAGTTGAAAATGTTTTCTCTAATATAAAACATTGATTACTACTTCTAAAAGTCAACTCAAGAATATATCCCAATCCTTACACTTTCCCATTTCCATAAAATTTAATAAATTTATTAGATTCTACTAACTTGTAATATATACTTTCATCTCCATTGAGTATCATGAAGTTATGTTGCGAATATCGTTTATTTTTTAAGTTTCATATTCAATAGGATTAAGCAAAACAATATTTAAAGATTTATCATAAATAAATAAGAATTTATTCAAGTTTAATGCACTCTTATCGTCATACATTTTGACTTATGAAATAAGTACTACATTTATTACTCTTAATTTTTTAGTTTAAAATAATTTTATATTTATACTTTATTAAAAATATTTATGATCATCACATCTTCATTAATAAGTGTTTGAATTTAACACTATAAAACCCCTCATTATATTATGAGGAGGGGTTTTAAATGTTTCTCAATGTCATATGCATGTTAAACCATGTTGAAGTCATATGCATGTTAAACCATGTTGAAGTCATATGCATGTTAAACAATGTTGAAGGTAACCATTGGAGATATATTATTGTGTACTAAACAATGTTAAACCATGCAATACTATAACATTATAATACAAGAATTGAACCTTGAGTGCACAACCCTTAAATCACATAACCTTGGTTTATATAGTAAAGTTCATCGATTTTATTGACTTGCATACCTTGAATATTAGTATGGTGTGTGGTAATATTACAACATTTACCTCTCTATTTGAGGTCGATATTTTACTTGGACTTGCATTGAGTTATCTATTAGGTTTTAATTTCTATGATTTGTTTTCCAAAGGAAAGAGTGTGCACGCGACCAAGGGGAGCATGCAAGTCTGCGAGGAGAAAATCGTAGGAGATAGTCTACGAGGGGATAGTCTGTGAGGATCTAGGGAGGAGATAGTCTACGAGGGAGAGAGATAGTTTTTGAGGAGATAGTGGAGCACACGACCAAGGGGGGATAGTCTGTGAGGTAAAAGTCACAGGAGATAGTCTGTGAGGGGATAGTATGCGAGGAGAATAGTGAGGAGATAGTATGTGAGGAGCTAGGGAGGAGATAGTTTTCAAGGGAGAGAGATAGTCTGCGAGGAGATATCAGTCGAGGGCACATGGAGGGCACATGAGGGAACACAAAGGGCACACAGGAGGGCACCAAGAATGGTGAGTACCCTATAAAAATTAGCATTTGAAGTCATTAAAGGTGAACATTCCGGCCTTATTGATTCATTGCGTTTATATATGATCATTGTGTCTTTTTATATGAAGCAAAACTAACCATTGCTCCTAAGGGAACTGAAGGGATGCTAACCTAATACCTCCATGATAAAGTTATTAGTATCCAACCAATATTTTTGAAACTACATTAAAACTTCAAGGAAGAGAGGGTTTGGTAAACCTTGGCTCTCATATTATCTTGAAAACCTA
>ML783690.1:107021-119265 GCA_009831015.1 Picea engelmannii
TTTTCTAGCCACAACTAGATGGAAGCTACAACTCCCAATATTCAAGCACCAACTCGAATATCAGAGGACCACAGACCTCCCTAGCACCACCCTACCTCCATGATTATAAGTAAAATGATTGAATAACCAACACCGCTGGTGTTTCAATTCTTACCACTTCTCTTCTATCCTGCAATTCTTCTATGCTTCTATCTATTATGCAATTATGCTCTGCTTCAAGCTGTTCTGCAATTCTACTCTTGCTTCTGTCTATTCAAAATCTATTACTCATCTTTGAGTTTTATCTCACACTGCGCATACTGTCGGTCTCACACTGCACATACTGTAATTTTCTCTTTCTTACAATTCAACTCATTTTTCATTCAGAACAACCAACAATTCACAGTCACTCTATCTTTCTTTTATGCACTTACACAACTTCAGTTACACCTCGAATACCTAGGCCAATGACGCTTCAACCACTCAATCGCCAACCATCCAAGAACCATGATTCGGTTCTTCTAACTGAATCATAACTGAACAATTAATCGTAAAGATCAATAATAGCCCTTTGATCAGATGCTCAAATAACCAGCATCGTTGGATTAAATCCATAGGGTCTTGCATTTATCCCATATGTCCACTGGCTGTGACCATGTGCCTAATCAAGATGCGTTTTGCATTTCACATTTCAGAAATCCTGTGTCGAAGGGTCTCGACGCTCCAAGTTGCGATCCCTGAAATGGATCTTAGCTCCACTAGCTCCCCCCTCTCACGTGACCACCGACAATGACCATAGGTTGCGCCAAAAGGTGCTTCGCGATTTCACTTTTCAACATTCTTGTAATGAGTGTCCTTGACACCTCCAACTCCCAGTTTCTGAAACTTCGAAATGGAGTTAGATCAACGGTCCACAATCTTGATAATTTGACGGTCCAGATCTTTTCGTGATCTCGCATATCACGATTCCTGTGATGAAGGGTCTCGAAACTCCAAGTTGCGATCCCAAAAATGGAGATTAACAATTAGATCCTTCCCTTAAGCCTTCGACGATGTGACCTTGTCTATGACCACGGGCCAGACCTTATCATGATTTCACATATTGTGAGTTGCAAGGTTAGAGCATTTCCTTCCTTTGACTTTCCATTCAGTGAAAAGTTAATCCCTCGCCACATGTCCCTCTTGGATCAACGATCAAGATCTTATCACGATTTCACAACTTCATAAGCCTTCGTCATGCCTGATCAATGGTCCATGATCTCCCTTTGATCAATGAATTAGATTAAGTTGTGGTTTCACATTTCACGATTTCATAGGATAGAGCACCTCCTTTATTTGACTTTCCATTCAACGAAATGCCAATCGCTCACCATGTGCCCTCTGAATCCAACGTTCCACAACATACCTCGATCCAAAGGTCCAGATCAATTCTTGGGATTTCACATATCGCAAGTTCCCACACCATGTTTCGTTGACTCATCCAATATGCAGGTCAGTGAAATTCTAGTCACTTGCCACGTGTCCTTCTTGAAGATTGACGGTCCTCCTGATTTCAGGATTTTGTAGGCCCACTTCATATTGCACGTGAAGACCGTGCTCCTTCTTATGGATCCAACGACGATCGGTCTTTGGGCTCAAATTTGACGCTTGAGATCTATTTTCTTCTACTGTGCACTCCTCCTATCTGAATCCAGATCTGACGATCATCGAGAATTCTGAATGGGATCCAACGATCATTGTTGCTCTTCACTGTTGATATTTCCATTGTCATGCCATTATCGCTGTGCTACTGATCGTGCTGATCTTCGCCATCAATGACAAAAATGCATACTCTGCCTCTGTTTGAAAACATGCCACCAATCTCCCCCTTTGGCATTGATGGCAACCCTTTGAAAAACATGCAACTATACCACTGTAGCATTCTTGAAATTACTACCACTGTAGCATCCTTGAAATTACCACACTTTCTCCCCCTTTGACATCAATGTCAAAGAAGAAACACACTCCCCCTGAGCTGTTACGACACATACTCCCCCTCTCAACTATGAGAAGCTTATAAATACAATAGTTATTCAATAAGTACCCCCCCTGACCAGGTGAACAGATTAGACAAAAGAAGTTATAACCCCCAACTTTTGACGAAGATATCCAAAAGGGGTCGTTGCTAACGGTTTAGTAAAGATATCAACTATCTGTTCTGTGGAAGGAATATAATTCAGCTGAACGACTCTGTTTGTAACTTGTTCTCTGAGACAATGGTATTTTATTGGGATATGATTAGTCTTGGAGTGAAGAACAGGATTCTTGGAGACATTAATGGCACTGGTGTTATCACAGTGAATTGTAATTGGAACAATATAGTTTACCTTCAAATCAGCAAGAGTTTGAATCATCCACAAAATCTGAGTGCAACAAGTAGCAGCAACAATGTACTCTTCTTCTGTAGTTGATAAGGAAATATATCCCTGCTTCTTACTAATCCATGCTACCAACGAGTCACCCAGGAAGAAGGCACCTCCACTGGTGCTCTTTCTCTCATCCACACAATTTTCCCAATCTGCATCTAAATAAGAAGTTAACTGAAAATTCTGATTTCTGGGATACCACAGACCATAAGTCATTGTTCCCTTCAAGTATTTGAATATCCTTGTGACAACTACCAAGTGACTTTGTTTAGGAGCTGACTGATAACAACCTACCATTCCAACAACTTGCATTATATCAGGACAAGATGGTGTGATGTACAAAAGACTACCTATCATTGATCGGTATGTCCTTTGATCAACATTGGGTGAAATTTCATCTTTACTGAGATTGCACCCAACCACCATAGGTGTACTAACAGGAGAAGAATCTTCCATCTGAAATTTCTTCAACATCTCTTTCAAATATTTTTCTTGAGAGATAAAAATTCCTGCAGAACTCTGTTTTATTTGTAAGCCAAGAAAATATGACAATTCTCCTATCATGGACATATAAAACTCTGTTTGCATAGAGTTAGCAAACCACTGAACAGAGGAATTATTATTACAACAAAAAATAATGTCATCTACATAAATCAAAACAACTAGTAAATCATCACCTTCAGTTTTTATGTAGAGATTGCTATCAACATTACCTTTCTTGAATCCTTTGTCTTGTAAAAATTTGTCCAGTATATAATACCAAGCTCATGGTGCTTGTTTCAGTCCATATAAATCCTTCTTCAGCTTGCAAACATAATCAGGGTTATCTTTCAATGAGAATCCTTCAGGTTGCTCCATATATACTTTTTCCTCTAAATCTCCATTAAGAAATGTCGATTTAACATCCATCCGATACACTTTAAAGTTCTTATGACATGAATATGAAATAAACATTTTGATGGCTTCCAATCTTGCCACTGGTGCAAAAGTTTCATCAAAGTCCCGACCTTCAACTTGTGCATACCCTTTACAGACCAATCTGGCTTTATTTCTAACAACTTGTCCTTTTTCATTCATTTTATTTTTGAACACCCATTTGGAACCTATTACATTCTTGTCTTCAGGTCTAGGAACAAGCTCCCAAGTATTGTTCTTCTCAATCTGATCAAGCTCTTCATTCATATCTCTAATCCAATCATCATGCTAGCTGGCTTCATCAAAATTTTTAGGTTCAGTCATAGATAAAACGGCAACATGAGATTATTCTAAGTCTTTAATCAATTTGCTTCTTGTTTGAACTCTATTTATATCTCCAATTATCTGATTTTCAACATGATTCTTTCTAACAGTTCTGAGAGGTGAGTTTGTTTCTTTATGCTGATTTATGTCAGCCTGAGTATTTGTATCTTCATCTGATTCAAATTCTTCTCTTTCTGATCCTTGGAGCTGTTCATCTTCATCTTCAACTATATCTTTTGTGCTTGGTTCAACATTGCTTACATTTCTGTCTGGGATTTCTTCATCAACTTTTATGTCTATACAATCAACTAGTTTATGCAGTCTCTTATTGTAACATATGTACCCTTTACTGTTTGTAGCATAAACCAATAAGATACCTTCATCAACGTTGTCATCATATTTGCCAATATTTTCATCATTATTATTAATATAACATTTACTCCCAAAGACTTTAAAATGCTTGATTGAAGCAGGTCTTCCAAACCATAGTTCATAAGGAGTCTTGTCACTGTGTGGTTTGAGATGTGCTTTGTTAAGGATATGAATAGCTTCCACCCAATATGTACGAGGTATGTTCCTTTAATTCATCATTGATCTTGCCATTTGCTGTACTGATCTATTCTTCCTCTCAACAACTCCATTTTGCCGTGGAGTCCTTGGAATTGTGTACTCTCTTTTGATTCCATGTTTATCACAGAACTCTTTGAAGTTCCATGAGCTAAATTATGCTCCTCTATCAGACCTTACTGCTTTCAATATTTTTCCTGTTTGATTCTTAGTTAGAGCCTTAAACACTTTGAATTTTTCAAATGCTTCAAATTTTTCCTTCAAAAAGGAAACCCATGTTATTCTAGAATAATCATCAATAATCAACATAAAATAATTTTATTTTCCTGTACCTCCTTTCCTTGATGGTCCACATAAATCCATATGTAGTAACTGGAGAGGTTTTTTTGTTGAAGGAACGTTTTTAGATTTGAATCGTGTCCGAGTAAGCTTTCCTATCTGGCATGGTTTACAAACATAATCATATGGCTTCGATATCTTTGGAAGATCCTTTACTGCCCCACTATTTTTGAGCTTGATTATATGATCAAAATTTAAGAGTCCAAGTCTCCAATGCCATAGCCAAATTTCATCATACTTGCTTAAATGACATTCTTCTTTTTCTTATTTTAACACATAGACATTGTTTTCTGTTCTTATCCCTTTTGCAACTAGTTGTCCTAAATTCACAGATTTTATTCTACAATCTTTAGAGGTAAAAATGACTTCACATCCTTAGTCACAGACTTGACTAACACTAAGCAGATTATGTTTTAGACCTTCTACAAACAACACATCTTGAGCTTTCCCTTTGCCATTACTCAAAATTACCGTTCCTTTACCTTTTATTTTTCCTGGTGTATCATTTCCAAAAGTTACATTCCTTGATTTGCTTTCACTTAGAGTTAGAAACTTACTTTTGTCTCCAGTCATATGTTTGGAACATCCACTATCAATATACTAGGGATTATTTTGTCTTTGGTTTGATAACACTAGTCTACACTTGTCAGCTTCTTTCTTCTTCCAAATCTTGAAATTTTCAGCAGTAGGATTCAAATCTGGTTTAAAATTCCTTAAGTGACAATCTGTAGCTTTATGTTCATAGTTATGACAGATGTAACATTCTGGTTCACTGAATAATAGATCATAACAATTGTTATGCTCATAACTGTTGTTATGTTTCACTTGTGTCCTTCCTCCATCCATCACATGATTTATAGTATGTGGTTGTTTGTTTCTTAGCTGTTTCAATCTTTGTTGTGGTAGATAATTATTCCTTGAGTATCTTGATTTCAAATATCTAGATCTTAAAGAACAATTTACAGCTTTGTGACCAAAGTTAGAACAGAAAAAACAATAACCATAGAAAAAACCTTTGTACCAGGAAAAAGGTTGTAGTCGATTTCTTCCATGCTGATGATTTCTTTGATCAGAAAATGTGTTTGTGTTATTTCTTTGATCTACGGATTCAGTTCTGGTACTTTTTCTTTCATTCCTTCTTGGTGGCTGATTTTTTTTCTTTGTTTCTGCAGAGTGGTTGTTGTCAATGATTGTAGATTTGACAAACTTGATGGGTTCTGTATTACTTGGATGATCACTACTTGATCCTTCTTCATAGCCCAAGTCAGCTTTCAACTTTGGATTCCTTTGCTGATTTAGAATGGAAGTTAATTATTCTAAGGCTTTAATACTTGGTAGATTTTGGTGACACAATCCCTTAAACTTCTCCATTTCTTTTCTGGTTTTTACTATCTCTTATTCTAAGGCTTCACACCTCGCTTTCTTCTCTGACAATTGTTGTTTCGGTATGTCTTCTATTTTCTTTGCCTCTTCTAACTCCACTTTTAGTAGAGAAAAGTTTTCATTAGGTTTTTCACCATTCATTTTAAACTACTTCAACAACTGTTTTTGTTTTCTCTTCTTACATCTGAGTCTGTCAATTTCTTCTAAAGCACTGATTAATTCACCTTCCATATCCACCATAGCTTCTTCATCATCCATTTCACCTCATGTGTGTTCATCATCAAAATCTCCCATAGCCATAAGCATAAAATCATTCAGTTTGTTTTCACATGATGAATCACTATCTATGTCTTCTGAGGAATTGTCATTGTTTGCACACAAACTTTTCTTTTTACTATATTTCTTTAATTTGTACTTCTTTTCATCATCAGAGTTCTGGTCCTTTTTTTGGTGGGGACACTTAGATGCAAAATGACCTATCTTACCATAGTTAAAACATTTGAAGGGAATGTTGCCTTGATATTTTCCTGATCCTTTCCTTAACCTTCTCACAAATTTTGCCTCAATATCATCTAAATCTGGATCAATATTCTTGTCTACTTTAAAAGATGCTTCTCTAGTAATGGATTTATCTTTATTGATTCTCATTTCATATGCAGTTAGAGTTCCTAGGAGTTGATCAATGGACAAAGTTTTAAGATCATTTAGTTCTTCTATTGCATAGACTTTTGGATTAAATTTATCAAGCAGAGATCTTAAAATATTTTGAACTAAAAATGATTCTTCAATCTTCTCACCAAGACCCTTCATGGCATTCACAAGTTCTTCAACTCTTAAAAAATACTTGCTAAATGTTTCATCTTCATTCATCTTTAGTTGTTCAAACTTCAACCTATATGTTTGGAGTTTGGCATCTTTTACTTTCTCATTTCCTTCATAACTGTTAATAAGTTTATCCCACATAGTTTTAGCAGTTTCAAGATGCATCACCTTTACAAAATCATCTTCAGCAAGTCCATTCAAGATAGCATTCATTCCCTTAGCATTAAAGCTAAATTATAACTTATCATCCTTGGAAGCCAGCACAACAGGCTTTGTATATCCAGTCTCTACTACATCCCAAACATCAACACCTAAGGCCATTAGGTATGTTCTCATTCTAACCTTCCAAAAGGAAAAAATTGTTCCATCAAACAGAGGAGGCTTACTAGCTGAAGTCCCTTCATGACTTGTCATGTTTAAGCTTACATATCTACCTTTAAATAAAAGGAACCCACTCTGATACCAATTGTTGAAATTACTAAGACAACTAAGAGGGGGGGGTGAATCAGTTGTCATTGTGCTTAAACAATTTTAAGTCTATTAAACCATTTTTAATCTTTCATCAAGTGACCATCAATATTATACATCATATGAACAACATAAATAATGAGCATCAATCACACATAAGATATACACAAAGACATATTTTCACGAGGAAACCCATAAAGGGAGAAAACCTCTTCTTCTTCAAAATGATAGGTAGTCTTTTAAGTTTTGTACATCATCTATGTTTGAGAACCAACTCAAAGTGAGGCTACTACCTTTGTTTTACAAGCTCCAACTTGTTGAGAGCACCAACTCTCTAGTTTCTCTAGCATTGACTAGAAGGAAGCACCAACTCCCTGATTGTTCCAGCATCAACTGAATGGAAGCACCTATTCCACTTATACAAGTACCAACTTGCATACAGAAAAATCTGTGTTTTCCCAAGCACCACCCTGCCACCCTGTTTTCTAGCCACAACTAGATGGAAGCTACAACTCCCAATATTCAAGCACCAAATCGAATATCAGAGGACCACAATCCTCCCTAGCACCACCCTACCTCCCTGATTATAAGTAAAATGATTGAATAACTAACAACACAGGTGTTTCAATTCTTACCACTTCTCTTTTGTCCTGCAATTCTTCTATGCTTCTATCTGTTCTGTAATTTTTCTATGCTTCAAGCTGTTTTGCAATTCTGCTCTTGCTTCTGTCTATTCAGCATCTGCTACTCATCTCTGAGTTTTATCTCACACTGCACATACTGTCGGTCTCACACTGTGCTTACTGTAATTTTCCCTTTCTTACAGTTCAACTCATTTTTCATTCATAACAACCAACAATTCACAGTCACTCTGTCTTTCTTTTATGCACTTTACACAACTTCAGTTACACCTCGAATACCTAGGCCAACAATGCTTCAGCCACTCAATCGCCAACCATCCAAGAACCATGATTCGATTATGATAACTGAATCATAATTGAATAGTTAATCGTAAAGATCAACAATAGCCCTTTGATTAGATGCTCAAATAACCAACTTCGTTGGATGAAATCTGTAGGGTCTTACGTTTATCTCATATGCCCACTGGTTGTGACCATGGGCCTAATCAAGATGCATTTTGCATTTCGCATTTCGGCAATACTGTGTTGAAGGGTCTCGACGCGCCAAGTTGCGATCCCTGAAATGGAGCTTAGCTCTGCTAGCTCCTCCCTCTCATGTGACCACCAACAATGACCACAAGCTATGCCAAAAGGTGCTTCATGATTTCATGTTTCAACATTATTGTCGTGAGTGTCCTTGACACCTCCAACTCCCAATATCTGAAACTCTGAAATGGAATCAGATCAACAATCCACAATCTTGATAATTAGACGGTCTAGATATTTTCATGATCTCGCATATCGTGATTCCTGTGATGAAGGGTCTTGACACTCCAAGTTGCCATCCCCAAAATGGAGCTTAGAAAATAGCTCCTTTCCTTAAGCCTTCGATGATGTGACCTTGTCTATGACCACAGACTAGACCTTATCGTGATTTCGTATATCACGAGTTGCAAGGTTAGAGCGTTTCCTTCCTTTGACTTTCCAGTTTGCGAAAAGTTAATCCCTCGCCACATGTCCCTTTTGGATCAACGATCAAGATCTTATCGTGATTTCACAACTTCACGGGCCTTTGTCATGCCTGATCAACGGTCCACGATCTCCCTTTGATCAATGACTCAGATTAAGTCGTGGTTTCGCATTTCGCGATTTCATAGGATAGAGCACCTCCTTTCTTTGACTTTCCAGTTAGTGAAATGCCAATCACTCACCATGTTCCCTCTGCATCCAACGTTCCATAACATACCTCGATCCAAAGGTCCAGATCAATTCTCGGGATTTTGCATATCACAAGTTCCTACACCATGTTCCATTGACTCATCTAATGTGAAGGTTAGCGAAATTCTAGTCGCTTGCCACATGTCCTTATTGAAGATGGATGGTCCTCCTGCTTTCGGGATTTTGTAGGCCCAATTCATCTTGCACGTGAAGACTGTGCTCCTTCTTATGGATCCAATGACGATTGGTCTTCGGGCTCAGATCTGACGCCTGAGATCTATTTTCTTCTACTGTGCGCTCCTCCTATCTAAATTCAGATCCGACGATCATTGGGAATTCTGAATGGGATCCAACGATCATTGTTTCTCTTCATTGTTGATCTTGCCATTGTCATGCCATTATTGCTATGCTACTGATCTTGCTGATCTTCACCATCAATGACATCACCATCAATGACAAACATGCATACTCTACCTCTGTCTGAAGACATGCCAACAATAAGTGTACGAGGTAGTTAGAAGAACCTATGCCTTAAACAACCACTATTCACAATGCAATTGAGGCCTCCATCAATTTGGTTTTAGAGTTTTGTAAAAAAGAAGTGAAATTGATGGAAGATCATGCACCCCTATCAAAACTTGTCAAGACTGTCTAGAGATACCATGTTAAATTACAACATCATATGGTAGAAACACATGATCCCCTAGTTGATGCTCCATTTACCAAACTCGGTGATCCCCTAATCACATTCACACTCCACATGATTCTTGACGATGAAGTCATGGGTTTAGTTTTAAGAAATGACCACTATGTATCCCAATGACATTAAAATGAACCACATGTTGAAAACCATGTTTAGATCTTTATATTAGCAATAATAATAATAATAATTTATAAGTAAACTTAAATTAATTAGGTGTTTGTCTCTATCACTCACAAGCTCAGTGATGTCATTCAATCTTATTTAGATTCAATTGGCTTTATAACATGCCAACTTCGATGTTCTAGTTATCTAAGACTTAGAAACATTCAACTATGTCTCATTTTCAAAATGAGTCCTTATATCATGGAGATAGTTCATATATCTAAGTCAATATAGCAACACTTTGGTTCTCCCATTCTCATTCCACCTTGATCAATTCACAGACCTTTGATGGTATACAATGTGAATCAATAGGAACTGTATCTAACTTTCTATCGAGTTAGGTTGTTTTAGTCAATGTTGTTGTTATGACTACCCATGTTGAATTTAACTTACCCCTTGGTCATGACAAGTGTGCCTTAATGGATTAGGGAAGTTTGGGGACCCAAGGGAGTCTCCTCAACCTAGAAAAGATCCCAACTAGTGCACGAGGCCCAAGAGAGGTCATAAGGACAAATAAGGACAAGTGAGTGATTTACCCCAAGGAGGAAATTTGTTGAGTGCAAGGGTTAATAACCTCAATCGGTTAGTTTGGACAATGAGTAACCTCACTGAATAAGTGATTTTTCTTTTTGGGGGTAAATCATATACCTTAAGGCTCAAGAAGGTTTAGTCACTAGGTTTGGAGACTCACTGGCCTCCCAACCTAGAAAGTTTCCTTTCTTGGCTAAATTATCCAAATATACAAAAAAATTGACACCTTTCTTTTCTTACTTCAATGATGAAGGTTTGATCACTAACTTTCAAAATCATAAAAAAAATTAAACTCTTATTCTATGCAACATTGAGTTTCCTGCATGGTTGCTTGGTGATTTCAAAACTTATTCAACTCATCAACATTACTAAGGAGTCATTAAGGGATCCAATACCTTCATAAATATTTACACATCAAATTCAGGCTTGAAAAATTGATCCTAAATCCTCATATATATAAACTACCTCATGTGCGAGCTCAATATCAACAAACTAAAAGAAGTATTGGAAAGCGATTAAAAATAAATTTAAATGAGTGTTGGTGGAATCCCTTGATTTCTTCGCTCCTCGACCGCCACAACGGAAAACCAACAGGTAGTACTCCACTCGCGCTTGTGCTGATGCAACGACCTATGCTGGTTCACACCTCTAGTCAAGTGATAGACCAACTTGAGCCGTTCCGCATCCGACCGAGACGCATCGCCAACCTCCATCCGCTTACCTCCTGCCAATTTCAAGCACTCTTTAACTCCATTTTCAAAGTCGTTTTCATCTTCCCCTTGCGATACTTGTTCTCTATCGGTCTCTCGCCCGTATTTAGCCTTGGATAGAATTTACCACTCGATTAGGGCTGCATTCTAAAACAACCCAACTCACCGACAATGCCTTGTGGTGCGGTAGGGTTCCGACCCAATGGGGCTGTCACCATCTCAGGAGCCCCTTTCCAGGGGACTTGGGCCCGATCCGCTGCTAAGGAAACTTATACATACTACAATTCAGGTGGCGCTGCCTGTAACACCCTGTTTCCCCCAAATTTGTAATTAATCCTAATACAGGAATTACCATGCTAAAGCATGATGAAAATGTAAATAACATTATGAATTTATATTACAGAACTGCTAAGAGGGGATGTGCAGAAAAAGAGACCACGATGGTGGTGGAGGGCACCTTGAAAAAGGGGCGTTAACTTCCACCAAGGATTAAAAATACCATATTTGGACTCCACTGGCCCGGAGAACCAAAAGCGGCTCGCTGGCCCTGAAAATTAATGGCTCGCAGACTGGTAGGCGAATGTCTTGATGAGGGATGGGATGGTGAATCGCCCATCCATAGGGACGTCAGGCCTGATCAGCGCGAGGGTAATCTTGCCACACGTAACCTCGCGAGAGGATAAGGCGTATGGATGGAACGATTGACGAGGGCAGACGCGAGGGGAACTCTGGCAATTTTCTACGTAGAGTGAGTGATCGCAGGAGGAAGGATTGCAACCTTCGCTCCTGGGCACTGGCAGACAGAGAGACGCAGGTCTCAGGACATCGTGGTATCAGCTCGGGGGTGGCTAGTGGTAAATCCAGTAGGAGTCGCTACGCCTACGGTTGGGTGGAAATGAGCACCCCTCTCAGCAGTTGCTTCCATTGCTGAAGTTATTTTGATAAGTATTTTGCCTATATTGCGTTTTGACATTTATATGCTGTCACATATGTTCATAGACTTGTATAATTGTAAATATCTCCTGTGTAAGAGTATCTGTGCAGTAATTGATAATGAGGAGTAGTTATTGGCTCATAGAGCTGTGAAATTGTAAATGG
>ML783690.1:122762-133903 GCA_009831015.1 Picea engelmannii
TAAGAGAGCATCGATGATGAACATGTTGGTAGTGGTTAAAGGCATCCAAGAGAGGCATATTTTCATAGACACACACACATGGAGAGCGGAAAAGAAAAGATGATGAAAGAAGAATAACCAATTTGATTGAGCCCCTTGGTGTAAAAGTTGCAGAATAGCTCTTGAGTTGTGACCTCCAAAGCCAGAAAGTAGAGAAATGGTAGGTTTACTGAAGTATGATGTTCTAGTGTAGGGTGTTGTGCAGGTGCAAGATGAACCCAGGACGAGCCACTCACCACTTCAAAGGCACCAACGAGAAGTGCAACAATAGGATCAAGAGGACCATTTTTGGGTGGGAGCAAAGCACCATGAGACTCACTGACTACACATGCATTTACCAGATTGAAGATGAAGGCTGAAGAGTAGTAGGTCATCAATTATCTACACACTTGCTTGGGACGAGCAAGGAATTGAGTGCGGGGGAGATGTTGAGGGGGCCTCTTAGGACCTAATAGTCATCACATATATGTTATTAGAAATTAGACTACATGGTAATGAGTAATAAAGTAAGAATATATGTAACAAGTGGTAAATGCATCTAAACAAAGGATTAGTTGGAGTGGGTGAAACCGATCCAACGATTTACCTATTGTATAAATAACCCTAAATATGGAATACAAACTTGGAATGAAATTCCTTCCCTAAATTCTCTCTTCTTGTTGGGTTACGTGTGTGTTCTTGACATATTTCACAATTTAGTCTCTCTTGGATGTTTGCCTCAATTGCCTACACTACAGCAGGGTTCATTAGATAGCCTTACCTCAACCTACTCAAATATCACATAATGAAATGGAGAAAATAAGAGCAAAAGGACTATGTTTTGGCTGTAACAACAAATGGTAAAAATGGCATAAATGTCAAGAAACAAAATTGTTCACCTTGGAAAATAATGATGAAGAGGAAGTGGATGCATCTACAAAAAGAAACGAGGAAGAACTTGTCAACTTAAAAGACAAGGTAATAGAGGCCGAAATTGTGCACAACATTGATTCAGATAGGTGCGAAATATCTGTTCATGCATTGGTAGGGTTGTGTTGAGCACTCAAAACACCCTAAAATATTTTGCGAAAATTTATTTCTTTTTGGGTACCGCTTATTTTTTTTTAATCAGAGTCAATATTGTGGGATGGATGAATTTATATGTTGTTATTGAGTCTTGTTATCGGTTATTCTTTTTTTTATTGACAATGATCTTTTTTAGTCACATGACATGAAAGGCCTAAAATGCACACGTCTTAAAATTTTTCAATGGTCATTGATCGACAATTTCTGATCTATAATACAATTCTTTAACATAGCTGATACGTTTTCGGCATCGGCGAAATCCCCGATATAAATCACAAATGCAGACAACCATAAAAAAATGCCGATCGCTGATACATTTCGGCATCGATGAACTCCGAGGTTCGAAATGACGAAAACATTGACCAACACAAATTGCTGATCGCCGATACGTCTTCGACATCAGCATGATAGGATGACTGTAGCCATGGATGTTTGTTTGAAGAAATTCACCGATGTCGAAAAACGTTCCTCATGAAGATGTCAAAATCGATAAGCCACGTGTCTTTGCCAGGTTAATAATCCGCATGACTCAGTCTCTTCCCCACATCGTCCTTTGAGGTTCCCCCGTGTCATATCTGTACTTCCATGTTAACATTTCCATGTCATCACTGTACGATGATTTTTATCGACGTCGAAACTTTTTCCTAAAGGTATCAATGAAACATGTCTAAGAAAAATTGTCGATGCTGATTCACTCATTTACTATCAGTAGACTGATAGGTCATCGAACACTGGTGTTTTTCATCGAACCTTCGCCATTCTGATATTGTTCCATTCAAAATACCTTGTTTTCTTTTCCCCACGCCAATCATTCTAGTTTCTTATGAACACAAAGGGCTTGGGGATTTGATGGGACACCCGTAGTTGAGGTAAGACATATTTCTGCGTTTTGGTAGAAAAAATGAATTTTCACGGAACCAACACCACAACTGCACATGCTGTCCAACCGTTGCAATTTGAATTCTCTGATAAACTATGAAAACCCGCTTCTGTGCCACCAGCCTGCGTTGCATTTAATCATAAGCATGGTGCAGATTTTGTAATAGATTGCACATATTGCATTTGCACTCCTGAATCTAAATCTTGATGCGACAAGGTAAGTATACGTTCTGTTTAAATTTAGAAGGTCATACCTAGACATGTTATTTCATTCTCAAATCGCTTATTCCCCGAAGCAGACGAAGGAGCAAGAGAAAGCGTCGAGGAGGTTACAACCCGCTCCCTAACTTTGATTACTAGTAACACCAGGTCAATTTATTGCAAGCAAGAGGTAAGCATTATCTTTATCATTTCTGCATATGGGACTGAAACAATGGCTTTTGTCAAGGTTGGATGGATGCTCATTATGACATTCTTTTCTTTTTTGCAGAAAAATACCTCCAAGAAATCCAACGACCAGGCGCTCACCTAGAACGCCCAAAAATAAGGAAGCAGAGGTCGACAGAGGTTCTACAATGGGTGTTGCAAGAGAACTTGACTTTGTCTCAAAGATGAAATCAATTATCCGCACATCCACTGAAAAGGAATTTTCCCAACCTACGACGTTGGGTGACACAGAGACAAGCACTGGATCTAAAATGGTTCTCCTGCATTGGGGAGAATTGTATAGAAAAATCAGTCAGGAGGATTACCCAGAATTCACACCCCACAAAAACCTGAACAACATAATATTGGATAATCAAGTGTTTCTGAACACCAGGAGATCATATCTGCACAGGGTGGCTTGTCGAACCCTATTTCTTCCCTGTATCAAGACTCTAGGATGGATAATCGACGACGCAGACATAGTGAAATGCACTATCAACAATGCAGAGGGAGAACGCGTTGGTGTTTTTATTCCAGTTGAGGTACAAACATATTATAAACTCAGGGACCTAGAGGAGATGTTAAATACATATTCCGTGGTCAAATTTTATGAGTATCACAACACCAACATGTTACTATCCTCATGGTGGAAAGAAGACAAAAAATTTACAAACAGAAACACCGGCTGGTACAACACGGTAAATATCAGAGAACCCTACATGTATCTAATGGCTTTAATTTGCTTACTTAATGGAGAAAAGGACTGCTCAAATTGTTTAGAAGCTTGGATTCCCTTGGCTTATACCGTGGCGATTTTCAGGAATAGTTTCAATTGGGGAGCCATTATCTCCAATCAACTAAGTATAAATCTCCTACAGGCCCAAACACCGAAAGAAGGAAAAGTTCCAATCTTCTACATGGCATCCTACTCGCTGGATGTAATCTGCACGAGAAATGTTTTCGAAGATATGAATTTAAGCTGGTATATTACTGAATTTCCTGTACACGTTTATTTCAGTATCTTATGGGAAAATAGGTACAAAATATCGTATGCCATGATCTGTGATGGGTTCATAGCCAGGATATACTTCATTATTTTTAGAAAGGAATGCCCTAGGATTTCGATGGAAGCAAAGAAAATGATAGCTAAAGTTGGCCACTAGTAATTTGAAGAGACGAGCACCTATATCAAGGTTTTTGGAGCTACTGGTGTGCCCCACCTACTCCCTGTTCATGTCTCGTATTGTCTCATATTGGGAGAGATATATTACCAGACTATTTTACAAGGTTATAATGCTTCCCTGGTAAATGATAAGAAGAGATCTTTCATTCCTTATGGCTTTCATATAAGATTTTATATGGTTAAAGACACCGTGTAAGAGAAACAAGAAGGGTTAAATCATCTTGAGTATCGATTCCCCACATGCCTCTTTTGCAAACATGATCCAAAGGGTTTATTTCCCTAGCACACATTGCAGGTATTCTCCTATTGGTCGTATGCTCATGATAGTTTTGAAGATGAAATATTTACAGAGGGCGCCCAGGACTAGGAGGAGGTGCTCCATAGAAAGGCTAACACAAATATGACTAGATTCAAAGCGATGACTATGGATGAGCAGATTGAAATGATAGAACATACATCTCAAGAATCCCTCAGGGTAAGAGAAGAAAATAAAGTAGCAGAAGTAGCAGAGGTATGAAGGAGGGGGTTGTTGTTACTAGAAGAAGTCGAAAGAGCTATACAAATATTTGGAGAAGATCCCCCACTCAGCCCTTTGATAGAACCCTTGAGGATTACCCCGACCGATACAAGCCACCCTGAGGAAGAGCTAAATGGATCACAGACAATTCCACCAGAGGAGACCACCGACCAACAAAACCCCAACCTCATGTCACCATAGGCAGGATTGGTGGTGACTACTACAACTCAGGAGGGGATAGAAAGACAATCAAGTGGGACATGTGTTCCTACTTTCCTCATAGACTTAATTACCATATATGACGATGATGAAAATTTAGAGGTTTCGTGCATAACCCAGGTACCAATCACAGAAGAGGAAGAACCAGGGGAAACATCTGCTCTAGTTTCCGATGCTTTGTCCCCAAATCCCCAGGAGGGAAACCATGAGACACATAACACTCTGAGCACTGAATTTCTCTACCAATTGGGAACACAACATCAAAATAACAACTCTAAGAATGACTTGGGTGCTGGTGAACAAGAAGAAGAAATGCAACAACCAGAAATCAACATTTCAATGATCAAAACCCCAACTAATGTCAATCCTTTGTCTACTTCCCCATATAGGACCAATATCCCACCAGCTAACAAGCACTAGTAGGAGGCCAAGTCACCAAAACATACAGAAGTTTCCCTTGCCAAGGAACTAAGGGAACCTGCCATGAAACATCTCTATACAACAAGAAGCCTAGGCAATACTCTATCTTGGGGAGATCAACATATTTCTGAATGAGTAGATGAAATCATCGATATATAGGCAATTTCTTACGACAGAAAAAGGAAAGCTGTAATGAAGAGAACTACCAAGAAAAGGAGGCCCATGCTCGATAACACACTTCTCATAACCACAAAGGAAACGATGTTTGACACAGAAAATGCTAAAATGACTGAGCTAATCGGAACATGTATGGCTATAATCGATGCAACTTTGGACAGGGAAAGAAGGGATGAAATGGAGGTAGCCTCCATGAAGAAATAACTGGACCATCTACGTCATCAAGTGGAATATTACCAGAGTTCAACACAGGCAGTGGTACTCCTGAAGAGTGATTTCCGAGAAATGTATGCACAATTCACTAGTGAAAGAGATCTCTTCACTGCTCGCATAGGTGATTTCCAAGAAGACACCCTCATGGGGATGTCAACCTCTAAATACATACAACAATGGTATGAAAAGGCGGATCAATCCTTAGAACAGATAGACTACATCGGTGAAGTGAAAAAGGGCCGAGATACAAAAGAACATGGCATCCGAGTGCTGATGGATAACAACATCGCCCAAATAAGGAAGGCAATTGAACAGTGGGTAAGCATGGTCCAGGAAACTCATCAGGAAATGCAAGAAATATGGGGAGAGTGTGAGAAAAGTTGGGAGAAAATTAATCAAGAAATGAAGAACATTGACTTACTAGAGTTTGGTCCACAGGAGGATTTCTTTGATTTGCATGACATAGTTAAACAACATGAAGAGCAAGACCTTGCATGGGAAGCAAAGATTTCACAGATTTGAAGCATGATCCCAGGTCAAGTGAAGAAGTTCATGGAACTCCCGATCAAATCTCTTTCAGTCCTACAATGCTTTAGTTTCAATATAATCAATTATAAGGAACGATAAATAGAGATAAAGGATGTCCTCTCCGCTCTGATGGATCAACACATGTTTCCATATGCAAATACATGCAAAGATCTCTTCATCAAGTGGTCAGAGTACGAGAAGAAAAATCCACTTCAGTAGAACCACTAGATGAGAAAAAGAGAATAGATAGATAAATCCACCACGTGGCATTTTCTTAATTTAACACAACCACTACTACATATGGGCGGATTATTCCATGAAATTTTTCCATGTTTCCATTATTTTCATGTTTTTTTTTTTTTTTTTTTAAATAGGGTGGGATTTTTGTCGATATTTCCAAGAAAGTTCGTCGATATAGCCACAAATAGGTTTTTTAACTTGGTTGGCATTTTTGTCACTATTGCCGCGAAAGTTCATCGCTATTGCCACTAACTTTCGTTGCTATTTCCATGAACTTTCGTTGTTATTGCCACGATAATTTTGCCTATCTAAAAAAGCATATGCTAACGGCTAGTTGACTATTTGATCTATATATACTTGACTTTAAGAGACCTTGCGACACAATTGCTATAGTTGCGACACTGTTCGTGGCTTTTGTTTGGCCTGTTTAGTTTTTCCGTCACCCACCGGTTGAACAAATCCAATTCTCGATTTTGAACTTGCAAGGTTAGTATGTTTTTTTTATTGATGTACTCATTTAACTTGTAAATTTTTGTTCAAATGTCGAAATTTCATGCAGCTTGTTTTTTCCTTGATAATATATTATATGCGTAGTACCATATTTCATGTCTTTGGTTTTTGGATCTAGTTAGTATATTCTATGGAAATTCATGTGAAATGTCAAGAAAAATATTTTCCGAAGAAGTATTTTAAGTTGTCTACAAAACAACTTAGAGGCTAGTGTATGGTGTCGAGTGATTCAAGTTTGAGAAATTTTGACCACTTTCGTTAAATGGTGTGTAATTATTTTCCATGGTGATTCAGTACACACTACTCTAAAGTACAAATTGAAGCATATCGATCTTAATAGTTAATCGATAATAATAAAAAAAATCATGTCAAAATGTCTTAGAAGAAATAATTGTGAGGATTGTAGGTCACTATAAATAAACATATCATAATTGAAATGAGTAGCTAAAATATCATGAAGGAGTAGCTAAAATATAAAAATTTGACAACTTACTGTTTGGTATGGTGTAGTTAATACAATTACTTGTCAGGACAAAGATTTGTCACTATGAACGAAAATGACAGGAAGCTTTCTCGGTTAAGAGCGACATTAGAGGCGAGGGGCGATGGAAAATGTTATTTCCCTTGCAATGATTGCAGAGACTTGCAAAGAAAAAGACTTTTAATAACAACAACTGAAAGACATTGTAGGGAGAAGGGGCATGCTGAAGGGGGTTATGAATATCGTCCCTTGGTAAGAGGATTCAATATTTAATGTATTCTCTGTAATAATCAACATGTCATGAATTTTAATAATATTTCTTATCCAGATTTTTATATTTTATATACACACTAACTTTTCTACGTTGTTTTTAAATATATAGACGATGCCCCCAAAATGTTGACCTCTAGAGAGTTATTTGCCAAGTACTAGCAGAAATACTCCTTTACAGGGTGATGAACTTCGAGATCAGAATATTGAAGCTACTGATGAAGTTATTAATGATGATATGGATGGAGATAACGTTAGTGATTCAAATTAGGAAGATGAAATACATAGATTTATCTAAGACACATTTGCTCCAATGGATGAGGACAACCAACATGATAGTCATGATGTTGATCCTCTACTCGAGAAGTCACGTCAACCTCTTTATGAAGGCTCAACAACAAAAAATTTATCTGCTATATTGTTGTTGGTGAACCTGAAGGTTTTGAATGGTTTATCAAACACATGCCTCACACATATACTAAGGTATTTAATTTGTTAATTATTTATGCCTGCATGTTCACAAATACTTAAAAGGTTCAATTTTTTCCTATATTGCTATTGTTTTCTAATTTGTAAATTAGTAAATTGGACGTGATATTGATGATTAATATTGTTTACATTGTTTTCAGAAATACCTCCCTCCCATGGCATCACTGCTGGAGTCAGTGTCACAGAAACATCATGGAAACTCTTCTCCTCAGGAAATGGTCCGCGGTCGACGCAGCTTGCCCTGCATCCGAGCTCCCAATCCTACAGTACTGGTTGCCGCTCCCCTCTCCTCCGATGTTATCTATCCCCTCTACTCCCTCGACCTCAAGCCGGGCCTCACATTGGACTCCTCCCCCAGCAGACTTCGTCAAAATCAACTTTGACGGAGCCTCCAAAGGGAACCCTGGAGCTGCAGGATATGGAGTGGTCTTCCGGGATCACAAGGGCCACATTCTGGTCATAGGAGCGGGCTCCCTAGGATACACCACGAACAATGTAGCAGAACTCCGGGGTCTCATCACAGGACTACAATTGGCTATTAAACATGACTTTCCACAGCTCATTGTCGAGGGGGACTCCCAGGTTATCATCGGTTTGCTGAGCAGAATTTTAAACGGGGCAAACCCGGACAAAATCTCACCCAGCTGGAGATTGTCACATGGTCTACAAATTATCGCAGGTCTATTGCATCCGAACAGGGTTCTTATCCCCTCACACATCAAGAGGAAAGCGAACCAAGTTGCGGACGATTTAGCTAACTTTGGCATTGAGTGGAGAGGGCCAGACCTCCACTGTAGCTCGGCCCAAGACCCGGATCACCCCACGCTTCAGAAATGCATTCGCAAGGCTGGATTGGCTGATCTACCCCCGGATGGGGTGTTAGCGCGACCTCTGTGGCAAAGCGAGGGGGCTGGCACGATCCCACACAGCACCATGGCACGTGATGGGCTCGTGGTGCAGCCCGCCACCCCCCATGAACTTTAAATGCTGTTACGGCGAGTTAATATGGCCTTTAATTCGCACTCAAGCAAGGCCCTTCCTTATGATTCCAGAATGGCGCGGCTCGTCCTCTATGTCATTTTCTCTAGCTTTCTCCTCGCTCGGCTCCTTGCGACTGGGCTTCGACCAAACAGTCCTCCCACCCTCCTTCCTTGCTGGACGTTTCTTGGCTGCTTATCCACCCCCTCTGCACGTGAAATGACGCGCCAGAGAGGCAGGCCGAAGAGGGGATCTCCATGGAGGCCCCGTTGACCTCCAGTCTCGCCTCTTGGTACGCCCTCTGGTTGGTTATCCCCTCACCCCCACGCTGCTCTCCGTGACGACTCACCAGCTGCCACAACCCCCAACCCCTCACCCTCCATCCCGAGCCATCCTTTCGGTCCCCTAACGGTGTCCCAATCCCATGCACCAAGCGTCTCAATTTGTGATGACCATCCTCCTCACAGTGAGCACACGCGAGCATCATGACTCTCCCCTGGTTTTGTCGATCAACAACACCTCAGAGACCGTCTGCTTATCATGCAAGACCTGGTCTTTGAGCTGAGACATGAACTGGCAGATCTTAATTACCGCCTCCAAGCGACTGATGTGAAAGTGGCGACCTGTGTACATCTGCTATCCTCCATGGAAGGAAATCTTGCTCGGGACTCAGCAGTGAATATGTCAAAGGCGGCACCTGATGCCCATCCAGCTGCAGGAACAAGCTCGGCCTCGCGACCAGTCAGCAGGGAACCGACAACAACTGAACACGGCAGCCGGGATAAAGGAAAAGCGCGAGAAGAGGCAAGCGAGCCAGATTATGAGCCCACGCACATCGAAGAAGAGCCATGGCCAGGGGACCTCCCCCCCATGTGGCCAACCTTCTCGCCAAGTGTTTAGTTTTTATGCTTGTTTTATCTAGCTCATCTCCTGGTCCTAGCTTAGGATTTCTGAACATGGTTTATATTATCTATGTTTATGTCTCTATGGATTCTGAACTCCCAGAAAGATGGACTGGTTTCCCCTCTGTTGGGTCAGTCCAGCAGGTGAACTCTGAACATGTTTGTATTTTGGCAATCTGCTGCAGTTATAGCAGGCACGTAATATAATTCTATATCTTACTTACAAAAAAAAAAAAATTGTTTACATTGACTTATTGTTTAGAATTTTGTAGATTGTTAGGTGAAGTTCTATTACCGATGTCAAATATTTTTCCATGCACATATCGAGAAATATTCGTGATTATGAAAGAAATTGGAATGGACTATCAGGCTATTGATGCATGTCCTAATGATCATATCATATATTATGGACAATATGCATTAGAAAATGAATGGCCACAATGTCAAATAAGTAGATAGCGAACCGATAAAGCATCAAAGAAGGTGCCTCACAAAGTTCTTCATTATATTCTGATAATTCCATGTTTCCAGTGGTTGTTCAGGTGCCAAAGTATAACACAGTTTATGGTTTCCATGCAAAGAAAAAAAGTCGAAATGATGTTCTTCGAATGCCTACAGATGGTTTTGCATTGAAGTACATCGAAGAAAAGTGGCCAATTTTTAAAGAAGAACCTCGTAATGTTATACTTTCGTTGGCAGCTGATGGTGTCAATCCATTTGGAGAGCTTCATTCTACATACTCAGTGTGGCCTGTTTTTGTTATAAACAATAACCTTCCTCCTTGGATGTCGATCAAGAGAGAGAACACAATGTTGGCAATGATTGTTCCAGGTATTTAATTATCTTTTATTTGCTTTAAAGTATGACAAAATATTTCATTTCTTTGTTTCATGCATGGTAATTATTTATTTTATATATAACAACATCTAGATAAGTATAATTAATCATGCAGTATGTTGAACCAATTAGGTAGGTATCAGGTTAAAGATATGAACGTATATATTGAGCCTCTTATCGATGAGTTGTTGAAGTTATGGGCTGGCATCTCTATGTATGACATCTCTAGACCAATAGAGCAAAAACGATTTCAATTCCATGGAATACTATCATGGACAATTGATGATGCTCCCGGGTTAACACATTTTTGTGGTATATTGTTACTTTATTTTGTGATTTAATATTATATATATTTATTGAAAATATCATGCATTGTTTTAAATTGTAACTCTAATTTGATGCTACATTAATTCATATATCTTGTAGGTCTTCAAACAAAGAGTAAATTTGCATGCCCAGTTTGTGGTCCGAGGATAAAATCTCATCGTTCAAGGAGTTTAGGAAAGGAAGTGTTTGATGAGTATAGGCACTTTCTGCCTAAGAACCATAGTTATCGAACTACATACAAAGAAAAATTCAATGGTAGAGAAGAAAATGGAAAACAAACCACGAAGAATGACACCTTGCCTATGGAAGTTGGAATATATTAGAAATCGTCAAGGTACGCAAATTATTTATGTATGACATATTATATAAATCTTTGGTTAATTTCATTAGTATTAATTTCATTTTGTCCCATTAATTAGTGTTAATTTCAATTTGTTGATG
>ML783690.1:191901-204158 GCA_009831015.1 Picea engelmannii
CAGTCTTGAACACACAGTTCAGTCCCTAGATATTCATCTTGATCCAAAAACCACATCAAATATTAAGAAAATATTTCCAAAAAGAGTTAGTTACCAGGCATCTCCGACTTACAGCCTAGGAGAGTTTCCTGGAGTGATAACACCGTGACCCATTTCTTAGGCCGAAAATCTAAATCCCGCACTTTGACCGAGGTACCTAGTAACCAAATTTTAGGACATCTACCCAGGTGGCAATTGTGGGCTGCAATTGCACCTTGATCGGATTTTGTGTGGCTATTGGGAAATATCGCCAGCTCTTTCGGGATATGCCCCCTTTACCCCTCATTATAACCGATTGTTTCATCCTTCACTAGTTTCTCTTCCGGTGACTTCAGACCCCACTGTTGAGTACTATTGGAAGGTCCAGTGCTATTTGAGAGGAAGGCCGTTACGTATTTTAGGACACGAGCATTTGTTTTCTTTGATTCCCCACGCAGACAAAACCCACTTATCCACATATATGCTTCTTTTTCAAACCACTTTATGTATGATGCACTTCTGATTACATTTTGATTTGGATATATATATTGTTTAAAGTTCAAAATTTGCAACAAAGGCTCTTGTTTCTTTATTACTCTCACCACCATTTGCACACATTCACTCAGCTAGTTGGACATCATAGGGGCTCCATAGAATCCCTGTCGTTCCCGACGCTTGCTAAACCTCCCTCCTATCTTAGGGGGAGTGTCTGGTCTTGCCCACTCATCGACACCACCGTCTCATACTCCAGTGAGTTCCACTGTCTTAGGATCAACCTTGCTTGGTTCCACGTTACATGGGTCCACTTCCCAAGGTCCTCCGTCCACTCGCTCTCCTTTACACGGAAGTGAGGGACCAAATTCCTCTCAAGGGGGAAGTACCAACCCACCTAGCCCCCCTCCAGGGTCTGGTTCACAACACACTCACACCATGGCGGGAGATAATCCTCAACCAACACTCCTAATGCCATATTTGGCCTCTCTTAACATACCAGATCTAAGAAAACTCACCAATGATCCTATATTGCATGACCCCACATGGCCTGCAATGCCCACCAAACTACCTTCAGACATCCCCAAGTTTGAAGGAAAGGCAGGAGATGACCCTGCCAACCATGTCATGACTTTTCACCTATGGTGCTCTTCCAATAACATTATGGATGATTCCATCAGATTGTGATTATTTCAACGCACACTCACTGGCCCATCAACCAAATGGTATGTAGATGAAAAATCAGGGTCCCATGCAACTTTCGAGTCCTTGGCCAAAGCATTTTTGACCTTCTTCGAATTACCAATCTGCCATGACAATGGTCTAGAACTACTCTCTAATTTCAAACAAACCTCAGCCACACATATCGCTGATCACATTCACGAGTGGCGTAGGCGACGTAGTTTGTGCAAAGAAGAAACCGCCAAACAACAATGTCTTGACTGGTTTCTTAGATCACTTGTCTCTCTCCTCAGAAATGATGTAGCTTCCACCTTCCCTCAATCAGAAGAAGAAGCCATCAGTAAGGCTCAACAATACGACCTCATCTATTCACATTCAGGGTACTTATACACTGTACTCCCTGACCTCCCCAAACCTGTGACGTTTGGCCAAGACAAACCTAGGATGTCTCACTAAACAGACGAACTGATTGGTAATACCACTCACTACGGTCCACAACCCCAACAACCAACAATGTATGGAACACCTCAATATCCACCAACATAAGGGGGCACCTCTTATTACCCCCCACCCCCTTATCAACAACCATACCCTGTTGCTATGCCTCTACCCATCAGTAGGCTACCGCTGGCGCCCCCCATACAACCACCTATTCAACCAAGTTCTGGTACCCCCTCTACTTCAACTTATAGTGCTGGCGAAAGCGCCACACCTTCCTATGTACCTTACGGATTGTTACCCCCACATAATCCATACTTTCTATTTCCTAGTCCCCCAGAACCCATGGCTCCCCCACATCCTCACGTTGTGGTAAATTTTGTTCAACCCTCTCCCGTTCAGCAATATCAAAATTTCAAACAGCTGAATACGACAAATCCAACCCACCCATCAAATAATGCCAAAAATAAAGGAATAAACAGGAACAACAACCACCCAGGTCAAGGCAGGAATCAACCCCAACAGAACCAACCTACTGGGGGCAACCAGAACCAAGGGAATTAGAACCCCCAGGGGGGTAATAACAATAGGCATCAAGGGAGAAATAACAATACTGTTAAAACCAACTTCCCTTGTGCCCTTTGCGGTGAGTTTGGTCATTATACTCATCATTTCCCCCAAATCACTGATTTCAAATGACTGAAAGACTCAGGTAGTCTACCCCATCCTCCAACACCGCCTGCCCCTTAGCACCACAAAAATACGTGCAACAACCCCCCCTGCAGTACTGCATAATCCTATTCCACACCAAGGTGTGATAAACACCCAATAGGACACGCAACCTCCCCCACCTCAGGTGTGACAGTACCTCAATCCAAACAATCCAATAGATCGTACGATCCTCCTCACTAGTGAGGAAGAAATCCTTCTGCAAACACGTAATCGTCAGTATCATGCACCCGTTGAGTCCCCTCCCATTCCTCCAGAAATGATCCCCGCACCAATGGGACCCCCGTTGGTGATCTCTCACCCTAACACAAAACCACCTCTTCACATCCCTCGCATCCCATTGCGCAGTAATGTCCACAACCCACAGGCCAGGGCAACTCATAATTACAGTTTGGTTGATGACTTAGCACAATCCCCGACTGCCATGTTAGTCTCATAAGTCCTTCAGACTTGTCCCACTCAACGGAAGTCATTGCTTTCCACCTTGGGGGCAGTCGACCTTGCAGATACTCGACTCATTACATTTGATCTCGACAACGGAGAACCTCACCTTCCCGCTTTGATCACTTTTCAAATCCCAGTGAAAATACAGAACATTAAAGTTCAACGATGTATCATCGTTGAAGGTGCATCTACATGCATTATGTCCAAATCTGTATGGCAGAAACTTGGTTCCCCCGAACTCATACCCTCTGCCATTACCTTATGAGCTTATGACAGATGACCATCATCTTCTGAAGGGCTCTTCCAAAATGTCCCCATAGAACTCGGGGGAAAGACTATTCTCATCGACATTGAAGTTATCGACGCCCCACTCGATTATAATATCCTGTTCGATTGTAGCTACATGTACACTATGAAGGCAGTTGCCTCTTCCATATTTCAAACAATGATGTTCCCCCACAATGGGAAGATCATTACCATTGACCAGGTCTCACATTACGAGCCTAACCCTTCTGCCAACATCGATAACATTCTTCCTCTCATCCACATGAGTCATGACGCATACCCACTCATCGAAATGGGTCCCAGAATTTTGAAAGATCCATCATTGTTAGGAACTTACCACAGAGCCTCACTGCTCCTTCATCCTTCCAATCAAGTATGTGTCGTATCATCTAATGGAATTTCCATAGAGGATACCCTTCCTCCTAGGGCGACTTCTATCATATCTGATGTCCTTCTAGTTGCAGAGCTTCCCCCTCACGAGCCCCTTGCGAACTCGTTGACCCTTCCAGTCCATGATTTCACTCCTCCTTAAGGCCATATCCCAGTTTGGGAGACAGTTCCCCAAGCCATCACTCAAATCCCCTTCTTTTACCCTCCACCTGACGTCAAATCTTTCCAAGTAGCCGCAACGCTTACCCTCCCTAATATGGTGTTAGCAATTCCAGTTTGGTATTTACATCCACCCGAGATGGTCCCTCGACCATCCCTTCCCCCCCAAACGGAAGAAATCCCAATGAAGATTCCCATACTCACTCCCACCATACCCTCTACACCCCCACTCACTACCCCCCCTGCCATAGCTGGGGGCAGAGGAAAGAATAAGGAGCCCACAACTCCACTTCCCCTGCATGTCCATCCCGTTTGCGCACTATGTGAGAAAGATGGACACCAAACCAACAACTGCCCATCTCTACCAAAGTTACGGAATTTGATCCCACTCAATCAAAATCCCTCAACACTCACCACTATCGCAAGTACTGCCGCTACCACCCTTTCCAATGCCTCTGTGGTTCTTGGATGACTTATCCGAGGATTCACCCCCCAATCCCCCCAATTCTCCCGCTTGTTTCCCTACGGAAATTTTACATCCCACTACCATGGGTACTCCTTAGTACTTCGATATTTGGTTTATGTCGAGTGAACCATTGCAATTTCCTTGCGTCGTTCCCCCTGCTTCTTCATCACCAGGGGGCAGCCACACGACAATAGTCACCGATATCACTCCTCACAACCCTTTGTATTCCCACCAATTCCACTGTGACGAGGAAATACTAGAAGAGTTAAACAACCCCGACTACCCATGGGATGTGCTACACCACCGCGCACTCTTCTTTCCATAGGAAGCCTCCATGCCTCCTAACCAACACCCCATATACGCGGTTGAAAATAAGGATTTTATCCCATCAGGGCATATCGACTGGTTCAAAAACTCCATTCCCGCCCCTGATGCTTTTGAAGAAGGAAACATGGCCAAGATTTCCCCGACCATTAAAATTGACATTTCCATCAAAAATGGCATCGTCGAGGAAATCACCATTGGAGCCACTTGCACTCCTCAATAAATCACCTCCTATAAAGCCCTCTTCCAGGAATATCGGGATATTTTTGCCTGGTCATACATGAAAAATGCCTGGCCTTGATCCCTCTATCATCGAACATCACATCGACACCTGGCCTGACATTACACCCGTTCATAAAAAACAATGACCGCTACACCCATTCAAAGCAGCGGCCATCAAAGCCAAAATTGACAAATTACGTGCGGCTGGGTTCATCTACCCCATCACCTATACCTCATGGGTTTCCAACCCTGTACCCATTAATAAAAAACAAGGCACTATCTGCATCTGCATGAACTTTCGTGATCTCAATCACGCATGCCCCAAAGACAACTTTCCAACACCTTTCATCGATCAAATTATTGACAATTGCATAGTCCACGAGGCCCTATCCTTCATGGACAGTTTCTCTGGTTATTATCAAATCCAAATCCACCTCACCGACCAATACAAAACTGCATTCACTACCCCTTGGGGTACTTTTTCATATCGTGTCATGCCATTTGGCCTAAAGAATGCTGGCACAAATTTCCAATGGGCAATGACATACATTTTTCACGATCTGGCTCATATCATCCTCGCATACTTGGACGACCTCACAACTCGATCCAAGAAACACACCCAACATCTTGATGATTTACGGATCATCTTCCAATGGTGCCGTCAGTACAACATCCACTTGAATCCCCTCAAGTGCGTATTCTGCATCACCACGGGGTGCCTCCTCGTATTCATCGTTTCCCAAAGCGGTATTACTGTGGACCCCCTCAAAGTCCAAGCTATCACCAAAATTCCACCTCCCCGGAATTTACGTCAACTTCAGAGCCTACAAGGCAAGGCTAACTTTCTACGATGATTTGTCCCAAACTACGCCACTCACGCACACGGTTTCCTTCTCTTACTATGTCATGACATCCCATTTTACTGGGATGAGCATGCCCAATAGTCATTTGACGATCTTAAAATGGCGCTCTCCAACGCCCCTTTAATTAGTGCACCTGACTACAATCGCAACTACATCCTCTACATATTAGCATCAGTTGTTTCAGTAGCAAGAGTTCTCGTTCAGCTAGGTGATGACAATCATGAGAAAGTCATTTATTACATTAGTAAAAACGTCTCAGGGCCACCCTTGAAGTATAAACATGGAGAGAAAATTTCGCTTGCGTTCGTCCTCGCAGTCCAGAAAATGCGTCACTACATTCTTCTTCGCACAACTAAGGTTGTAGCAGATTCCAACCCTATGCAATACTTGCTCATTCGTCGGCAAATTAACGGAAAATTTTCCTGATGGATCATTATCCTTCAGGAGTACGATCTTGAATTCTCAACACCCAAGAGAAAGAAAGCCCTCATTCTCGCCGAACTTGTCACGACCCTCCCTTCTGACACAACCAGTGCCCCCATCAATACCGACTTTCCCGACGAACACTTCTTTTACATCACTTCGGATGATCCTTGGTATGACGACCTCCTCGTCTACCTGTGAACTCAAAATTTTGGTAACCACCTTTCACGTGATTATCGTCGTCGTATTCGCCACCAGGCTCCCCGCTACCTCCTCATCAGAGACATCTTATCCCGGCGAGGGGTCGACACCATTATTCGTCGATGCCTGACCATTGACGAGGCCGATAGAGTCTTGAATGACTGCCATAGCGGCGCATGTGGGGGCCATCTTTCGAGAATATCCACTACTCAGAAGATTATCCAAGCAGGTTACTTTTGGCCTACCTTGTTTCATGATTGCATTCATGCCATGAAACGGTGCGAGAAGTGTCAACTTTACGCCAACAAAGCCTGAGCACCACCTTCTCTTCTTCATCCAGTCATCACTGCCAACCCTTTTTGTAAATGGGGCATCGACTTCATGACTTGTAATCCCCCCTCCAACAATGGACACAAATACATTGTTGTCGTAGTCGATTACTTCACCAAATGGGCGGAAGATATGCCCACCTTTAACAATACCGCTGACATCGCAGCACATTTTTTCTTTAACCACGTCATATCTCTCTTTGGAGTACCACTCCAACTAGTTTCCGATCACAGGAAACACTTCGAGAATGGGATTTTCGTCAAACTCTCATCTCGGTTAGGATTCTCCCACGAGTTTGCCTCACCATATTATCCTTAGTCTAATGGACAGATCGAAGTAGTTAACAAGGTCCTCAAGACCATGTTACAGCGCACGGTTAATAAACATAAGACCAATTGGCATCATATGTTATTTTCCATGCTATGGGCTTACTATACGGTTATGAAAACAACTATTGGTTTCACACCATTTCATCTAGTCCATGGGGTGGAGGACACTCTTCCCATCGAGTGCGAAATTCCCACCTTACTCACCGCAATTGAGCTATTACCCGACACTGCTCCAATGGAGCAACACTTGCTGAACTTAGAGTTCCTGGATGAATATTGTCGATCTTCATTACAGAACAATGAGGCAGCTAAAAAAGATCAAAGGCCACCTTTGATCGACATGTCAACCTTTGCTCATTCCACGAAGGTGACCTCGTCCTTGCTTATGATATCGCTCACGATACCTTTGGTCATGGAAAATTCGAGTCACTATGGCATGTCCCCTACATCATCCAACATTGCCTCACCAAAGGTGCATACATCCTGGCCTCTCCTGAAGGCCTCTCTCTTAAAGAACCCGTCAACGGGTTATACTTAAAGAAATTTTATGCTTAATCGTAGTCATTCTACTTTAGGTTATTTCTTTTTTAATGTTTTTAATCTTTTTGTCCATCCCTCACGTCTAAAATATCATTTGTGCATCCTTCAGGCACGCACGAGTGCACGCCTGCTCAACATATAGGGGCACCTTCATGCGCCCCTGTCACGACCACTGGCGTGCATTAAAGCGCATTTGTCCAATACACAGTCGCACACATAGGCACGACCGTACAACACCCAGGCACACACATAATGCGTGCCTTTATCCCTCTTACAGGCACCCCCATGCACACCTATTTGGTGGGCAGGTGCGCACTTGTGCATGCATACTTTTGGATCAATCATGCACGTGGGGGCCCACACACATAAAACCCCCTGTACGACCCTCCGTATAGGCCCTGCCCAAAAATGGAAACCCTAATTCTATGCAAGATGATCAGACTACTAACCTGAAGCTCGTTGGTCCTCGATCGAATTCCTTGTCCTCCCGGAATCTCGAAATATCCTATGAATACTTCTCGTCCAGTCACTATAGCAACAAGTACAAATGAGGTGGCAATGTGGGCCCTACAACTATATATAGGACTTTTTTCCAAACTTCCACTCACCATTCCGGGAGCTCCGGGTGTCCATTCCTCGATCCGTCTTCAGCCATGGGATCAACATCCCATCATCTACATCATGACAGTCCCCATGCCACTTTTCATCTTGAGCCCCTGGGGCATAATTTTTTCATACCCTGACCAGGTATGCATGCTCATATTTAAAAATTATCAAATAAATGCTCGTATGTTTGATTCTCTTCAGATATTGTTCACGACGGGTATTTGGTTTTCATGTGTGCAGGTACTTGGTCATCATACATCAACGCAACCCCTTTAGGTATATACTCAGCATTGGCATGTAGTCATTCCCTCTAAATCTCACTTACATCTCCATTCACACCCTCTGACATTTTCCTCTAGGATCCCCATATCCGGCTCTGCAGTACCAACACCTCCATTTGCCTCTTCGGTACTGTCACCCGGTAACACTCTTACCCACATGAGTTGTCCCATTCATAGCACACTTTTGTGCCTTTGACACTCATGATGTTTTTCACAACCCTTTATGGATGGGAGTCCCAATAGTCTTACATCATGTCGTGAATCAGCCACATACTCCTTCTCCTCATTTTGATAGCTTTCCCAATGGACTCCTAGATTATCTCTTCAAGGTTCTATTTTTTACTGCACCTCCGTAGTATCACAAACCGTCCATTTCATTCACAATCAGTTTGCCCATCTACAAATTTTCCTTCATTTCACCTACCTCATACAGAAACCCACCCATGGGGCCCCCACCCTCCACCAGTTCTCCAAGAAAATTGTGCCCTACCAGGGCCAACCATGTTACATTGGGGCACCCATTTTTGTATTTGTACACTTATCCCCAAATATTCTTTATTTATTGTACAAACGCCTTTATTTCCAGCATTTACATTACCTTTTTTGTCGTCACCTTTGGTGGCCTTCTTCCCTTTTTGGAAAAATCAACCCATATTACCCTTGGTTGGGGCACTACTTATCATCTACCCTTGACGATATCATCCATATATTCAGAGTATCCCACAGGCCACTTACCTCTACCCTCTGAGTTTGTTCACTTTGTCCTGCCTCTGGCACAACTTATCCCCTGTCTTGTTGTCCCCCTGACACTCGACCTCGTTGAACGGTTGCAATCACTTTTATCTCACATAAACCCCAACCAAGGGCAGTCTTGAGTCTTCCTACATCTTGACTTCGTCCATATACCTCCTCCAATTCCTAAACTCACCTAGTATATTTCACGAAGGCCTTTGCTTCTGGGAGTCGCGTCCCCCTTTTTGTTGACATCAGCACAGTTTTCCAGAAGGGCGACAATATCTTGACTCTCATTACCTTACCAATGAGAGCTCTCGGATGGCACAGGGAGAACCACAATTTCTCCCTGATGTCATTGACCCCCATAACATTCGATGTCAACACTTTCTCATGTTACGATGGGTCTTACTTTGCGACTATTGCAGTTAGTTCTTATACGTGCCGAAGACCTCTGAACTTGGCGGGGATATCAATGCCTACAAAATCCATAATACTTCTTACAACTGTCACTGCCTACTGTTCAGAGTATGTTCCTCCGCAGACTTGTCTTCTACCTTTATCATGACCACCCTTGAGGCGTTGCATTTGTCTACATCAACACTTCATTCCTCTTTTGAGTTACATGACACGAGCATGGGGCATGCCTGCCTCGTTTGTACACAGTTTATTTTTACACACCTTATGGAAGGTTGGGTTCTACAGGTTCCCTTCTCCCTCCAACGGGGCACTCTTGATAATCCCACTATTTATCTCTCTTACAAACAACACTCTCAATAGAAGAAACATTGATGGATTTCAGCTATATGTATGCTCCTAACCTCATCCATCAGGGGGCATCTGTTATCATTGAAATTTCATCCAGAAATGGTTACAAGAATTCAACATTGTCAAACAGTTATGAGGTCATCCATGGACCCGAATTAACACAAAAGCATTCCCAAAGGGTCAAAACTATACAACTAGTGAAAAAATTAAAGGGTGTTATGAAGACACATGGCGCGCTCGCACATGTGCGAAACAGGAACGCAGAAATCACGCACATGCGCACGATGCACGATTGTTGTCGCAAAAAGTCGTGCACCTGAGAAACGATGCATTTATGAGAGTGGTCGGCCTCCCACCCATTTCTGGTTCAGCTTCCAAGTTGATTTCACACTCAAATCTGGACTGGATTCGACTGGGTGGCTGGTCAAAGACCTAGAAATGCCCTAATTAGCCTCTTTACACACTACAAACTAGTTGGACAATAACTCAAAGGAATGCTATAAAAAGGCCATGGATACACTTCATTTTTCAAGGAATTCATAGCAAAGTTATGTTGCCATTATTCTCTTGAGGAATCTTCTATCCTTGCCAAGAGTATAGTTGCATCAATGCATTGGGCAATCCATCTCACCCCTTGAGTGGATTAGCAAATAATTCTTTCACCATTTTCATTTTCATTTTCAAGAGTTGTAAGAAGAGCTTATTTGTGGGGGTCCAAGAGCCCTACCTTGGAGGAAGAAGGGACTCATAGTCCTCTTGCTTCTCGGTGTTTTCTTTCACTAATATCAGCCTTATCATTGGTGACATGGGTCTCATTGTTTCTTTTGTCCTTATGTCCCTATGTTTATCAATTTAGTTGTTGTTCATTTCTTAGTTATTGTTTTATGTTTCTTTCTCTAACCCTTTTCCTTACAAATGTCTTGCTTAGAAAACCCAACTAATCGTGCAAGCACCTCTATTTTGCTCACTAAGGTGACAAAAGAGGCGCAACAACAATTACTTTCATAACTCTTGTTGATTAATTTATTGTGTCAACATCTATCCAGGGTGATTGTGAGATATCACAGGCTACATCTATCTAGGGTGACCATGGAAAGACACCCATTTTGCCTCAACAAGTAAATGTTAAATACAATAACAAATTATGACTACAACAACTAAATTTCAGAAATTTCATTATTATTATTATTATTATTTTCTAATATTACTGCAATATTTCATTTTTTTAATGTTACAGGTGAATTTCATAACTTTTGTTGATTGATTTATTGTGTCAACTTCTGTCTAGGGTGACCATGGCAGAAAATCACCCGCTACATCTGTCCAGGGTGACCGTGGAAAGGCACCCGCTGTGCCTCAGTAGGTAAATGTTAAATACAGTAACAACTTATGACTACAACAACTAATTTTCTGAAATTTCATTATTTTTTTTTCTTCTGATATTATTGCAATATTTCATTTTTTAATGTTACAGGTGAATTTCATAACTTTTGTTGATTGATTTATTGTGTCAACATCTATCCAGGGTGGCTGTGGTAGAAAATCACCCTCTACATTTGTCCAGGGTGACCGTGGAAAGGCACCCGCTGTGCCTCACCAGGTAAATGTTAAATACAATAACAACTTATGAATACAACAACTAAATTTATGAAATTTCATTATTATTTTTTTCTGATATTATTCCAATATTTCATTTTTAAAATGTTACAGGGGAATTTCATAACTTTTGTTGATTGATTTATTGTGTCAACTTCTGTCCAGGGTGACCATGTCCAAAAATCACCTACTACATTTTTCCAGGGTGACCGTGGAAAGGCACCTACTGTGTCTCAGCAGGTAAATGTTAAATATAATAATAACTTATGACAACAATAACTAAATTTCTCAAATGTTAAAGTTCACCTCATTAATTTTATTCATCAATGTATTGTGGCATGGTCAACATGGGAAGGCTCCCACTGAGGATATTGATGTGGACAAAATATTTTATTCCACTAACCCAATGACAAATGTAACGAAGGACTTGAAGAAGGATAACATAGAATATCTAGGTTTTCTTAGCAAAATACTCTTGACACAGGAGGAGAGGGAAATAATTGTAGAGCTACAAAATACAATAACTAATTTTGGGGTAAGTGGCATGTTCACATATTTTTATCAGCTATGACAATTTCATATCCGTTTTTTTGTTTTATATTTTCTATATGATCTGATAAAGTAAAGTTTTCCGTTTGTAGGAGTTTTTAAACCTCGTGCACCGGGAACCTACCGATCCTGCAACTGCTATAGGTAACAGTGATGGTAGCCTAAGACTCCACATGACTCTGGAGACGAACGTATTGTAGATGGAGAGGAAACTATTCTGCACGGAGAAGAACAAATTAAAAGCACCATATCACTAGATGTCACCTTTCTGGTGGATGATGCATGTGTTCCGATCAAGATTCAGAAGATTGCAGGTAATTGTTAATTAATTGATTCATTTTTTTCATGAAATTGAAATGGACATTTGTTGAGATTATTATAAATTAATGGA
>ML783690.1:217769-231302 GCA_009831015.1 Picea engelmannii
TGATGAATTCTATTTTCAAGCCCTTCCTTCGAAAATTTGTGTTAGTATTTTTTGATGATATACTAATCTATAGCAAGTCTTGGGAGGATCATGTGTGACATGTTGACAAGGTGCTACAACTACTAAAGGAGAAACAACTATATTCCAAACTATCCAAATGTTTCTTTGGAGTGAAGGAGGTAGAGTATTTGGGTCATATTGTATCTCTTGAAGGTGTTAAGGTAGACCCTAACAAGATTAAGGCCATGATGGACTGGCCAATTCCCAAAACATTGAAGAATCTTAGAGGATTTTTGGGTTTGACAGGTTACTACCGCAAGTTTGTTCGGCACTATGGAAGAATAACAACACTAATTGGTTGATTTTAAAAGCAATGGTTGATTTTAATAAATACAGTAAAACAGACTCTGCTCTTGACCTACGCTTACATGGAAAATAAGAGACATTGGGTAAGTACAATCTTCCAAAAATATTATTTGTCTTTGTAATCATACTACCTGGGGAAGCAATGAAATATCTACCTAGTGTCTTGGTAACACTAAATGGAAAGATGGCTAGATGGAAAGAATCACATGTACCTATGGATAGATATAGGAAAGGTCCCACATTAACATTTTCACCTTATCGAAAAACATATATCCTCCTGTCCGAATCACTCTTGGCATTTTTTCCAGAAGAAAATGATCTATATGAAAAAGAGTGTGAAGCCTGTGAGGGTATGCAGATAACTCCTCCCGGGCTATGGAAACTTGCTGGAAACAAAGCAAGGTCTATGATATCGGGGTGACTCCATCGGGGCTATGGATGCTCGCTGGCAGTGGAGCAACACCATAAGAAAATGAATAATAGATAAAAGGCCTCACGTCGATGGGTTCCCTACTCAGATCTTGTCTAGAAAGGGCATGTATTGAGTTTAAAAAGAAAGGGGGTGGTAAAGCTAAACCCCACATGCAGATATGGATTTGTGAACCCATGAATTTGTGCACACATTTATAGAAAAGGTTATGTTGAAAAGAAATAGAATAAATCCAAAGGGTTTCTCAACCAATTTTCATAGGCTAAGCACTAGGGAAGGAGCAAAGACTTTGTTTTCTCCTAGAGAATCTCCATTTTTTGAGCACTCAACACACCCTAAAATATTTTGCAAAAAATTATTTCTTTTTGGGTACCACTTATCTTTTTTGAATCAGAGTCAGTATTGTGAGATGGATGAATTTATATGTTGTTATTGAGTCTTGTTATCGATTATTCTTTTTGTTATTGACAATGATATTTTTTAGTCACATGACATGAAAGGCCTAAAATGTACACGGCTTAAAATTTTTCAATGGTCATTGATCAACAATTTATGATCTATAATACAGTTCTTTAACATAGCCGATACATTTTTGGCATCGGCGAAATCCCCAATATAAATTACAAATGTGGACAACCATAACAAATCATTGATCGCCGATACATTTCGGTACCGACGAATTTCGAGGGTCGAAACGAAAAAAACATTAACCAACACAAATTGCCGATCATCGATACATCTTCGACATCGACAGGATATGATGTTGTAGCTAGGGATGTTTGTTTGAATAAAGTCACTGATGCCGAAAATCATTTCTCACGAAGAGGTCAAAATCGATAAGCCACATGTATTTACCATGTTAATAATCCGTATGACTCAGTCTCTTCCCTGCATCGTCCTTTGAGGTTCTATCGTGTCATATCTGTACTTCCATGTCAACATTTCCACGTCATCATTGTATGATGGTTTTTAATGACGTCTAAATTTTTTCCTAAAGGTGTCAATGAAACATGTTTAAGGAAAAATTATGATGATGATTCACTCATTTACTATCAAAAAACTAATAGTTCATCGAACACCGAGGTTTTTCATCGAACCTTCACCATTATACACCGACAATCCTGGCCAATCCGTGTTGTTGTTCCATTCAAAAGACCTTGTTTTTTTTTCCCGACATCGATCATACTAGTTTTTTGTGAAGACAAAAGGGCCTGGTGATTTGATGGGACACCCCTAGCTGAGGTAAGACATATTTTTGTGTTTTCGTAGACAAATTGAATTTTCAAGCAACCAACACCACAACCCCACGCATCGGTCAACCATTGGAATTTGCATTTGCTGATGAACTACAAAAACCCGCTCCTGTGCTGCCAGCCTGAATTGCATTTAATCCTAAGCATGGTGCAGATTCTGTAATAGATTGAACATATCACATTTGCACTCCCAAATTTAAAGCTTGATGCGACAAGTTAAGTATACGTTCTATTTAAATTTACAAGGTCATACCCAAACATGTTATTTCATTCACAAATTGCTTATTCCATGAAGCAGACGAATGAGCAAGATAAAGTGTCGAGGATTTTACAACCCACTCCCTGACTTTGATTACCAATAACACTAGGTTAATTTCTTGCAAGCAAGAGGTAAGCATTATCTTTATCATTTCAACACATGGGATTGAAACAATGGCTTTTGTCAAGGTTGGTTGGCTACTCACTATGAAATTCTTTTCTTTTCTACAGAAAAATGCCTCCAAGAAAGACCGTGACTAGACACTCACCTAGAACACCCAAAAATAAGGAAGCAAAGGTTGGCAAAGGTTCTACACCGGGCGCTGCAAGAGAACTTGAATTTGTCTCAAAGACAAAATCTGTTATCCGCAAATCCACCAAAAAGGAATTTTCCCAACCTCAAGTGTTGGGTGACACATAGACAAGCACTAGATATAAAATGGTGGTCCCACATTGGGTGACATAGAGACAAGCACTGGATCTAAAATGGTTCTCACACATTGGGGAGAATTGTATAGCAAAATCAGTCAGGAGGATTACCCAGAGTTCACACCCCACAACAACCTGGACATCAAAATATTGGATGATCAAGTGTTTTCGAACATCATGGGATCATATCTACACAGGGTGGCTTGTCGAAATCTAGTTCTTCCATGTATCGAGACTCTAGGATGGATAATCGACCATGCAAATATAGTGAAATGCACTATCAACAATGCATAGGGAGAATGCGTTGGTGTTTTCAATCCAGTTGAGGTACACAAATATTATAAACTCAAGGACCCAAAGGAGAGGTTAAATACCGATTTCAGGGTCAAATTTTATGAGTATCATGACACCAACAGGTTACTAGCCTCATGGTGGAAAGAAAGAAAATTCACAAACAGAAACACTGACTGGTACAACACAATAAATCTCAGAGAACCCTACATGTATCTAATGGCTTTAATTTTCCGACTGTATGGAGAAAAGGACTGCTCAAAATTTTTAAAAGCTTGAATGTCGTTGGCTTATATCATGGTGATTTCCAGTAGTAATTTCAATTGGGGAGCCATTATCTCCAAGTAGCTGAGTATAAATCTCCTACAGGACCAGGCATCGAAAGAAGGAGAAGTTCCGATATTCTACATGGCATTCTACTTGCTGGATGTAATCTGAGCGAGAAATGTTTTCACAAATAGGAATTTAAGCTAGCATATTGTTGAATAGTCTGTACATGTTTATTTAAATATCTTATGGGAAAATAGGTACAAAAGATCGTATGCCATTGATCTAGGGGATCAAATTTTCCTCAAAATTCAAAGTGCTCGGAATCACTTCAAATCAAACGGGTGTGTAGGCCTCGTCGTCACAAACCCAATGCAACTCGAATGGGTTCAAACAAACGTCAGATGAGTGAGATATCACGTTCTGTTCAAATTGTCAAACAGGCAAAAAAAATTGCTGACTATACAATCCGTACAGATGCTGAGTTGGCAGGGTCATACGACACATGGCAGATGCTGAGTTGGCAGGGCCGTACGACACATGGTAGGTTTTGAATTGGTAGTCATGTGGACGAATTAGCGTCCGACACGTGGCATGTTGGTGGCAAACGAATTGGTGACACGTGGCCCAAGTGAGGGCTGCCACATGTCACCTGGGCATTGGATAAAATTTGTGGAGTCTGCAGGAATTGACCTCGCGACCTCTAGGCAGGGGTAGATCTTTGGGAAGGGCCGCCCAACCGATGCGCCCACCATGTAGTTCTTACCACTATATGGTTTCAAATATATTTGAATTGAATTGTATTTTGATTTGGGCAAGGTCTGGGCCGAGGCTAAGCCCCGACCCCCAGTCACATGCTGATTCCATATGACCACCACCGTGTGTGTGTGTTCAAAGCCCCCCATGCTTGGACACTTGGCGCGTAACCACAAGTTTTAACTTGGCCCTTTTATGTGCGGAGGTGTGGTCATATGACCCATATGCCCAACGACTTGCAGTTAGGGGGCTAGGTTCCCTAACCATCCTACAGTTGCATGATTTTTTGGTTATGTGCCCGGTGCTGGGTTTTAGCACGGAAAAACATGCAAGGGCTAGGTTGGACACACAGAGGTGCGATTTGGCGATCCAGAGACAACAAGTTTGAAGGGGAACTTCCAGGAAGCCTATATTCTTCAATTTTTGGCCAAATCAGGTGCCGAAAAAGCCCAGCTAGGGGTTTTTGGACATTCTGAAGCCATTGGAGTGATCTATTTGGAATTTTGAGCATTGTAAAGAACATATTTTATCACTTGAGGAAATAATATAAAATATCCATTGGAAGCTGGACCAGGAGATGTAGCCCAAGAGAGGGGTGAACTCCTTTATCATTTGTTGTGTTATGTGTTTACTGTTCATTGTATTTTGCTGGTTATTATTGCATCTTGAATGTGTAATTTTCTATAAAATTTGTGATTGCAAAATTGATCCTTTTGCATAAGAACACTAAAATAAAACTTGCAAATAATTTCAAGAATACAAGCCTTTATCATTTTCAGATCAAGTTGGTATCAGAGCTTAGGTTTTTGAAGGCTTGATTATTTGCAAGTGTTTGTTTTCTGATGCTCACAAGGTTGAAACTCACAACAGGAGAAGGTCAACTTGTAGGGACAAGTTCTCATCCTTCAAGAAGGAAAATTATATCATCACCTCAAGCTTCAAGGAGGCATTCACCAAGTATGGCTCATGAAGAGAGTCATGGAAATATTCCTACAGAAGATGAAGATCTCAGAAAGGATTTCATGGAAATGAGAGAAATGATGAAAGTCTTAATGGAAGAAAGGAATACAAGGTTTCAAGGTGAAGGCTCCAACCCTTCAAAGAACAAGGGAGACAGTGGTGATAAACCTCCAAAAGGAAATGGAGGGAATGGTGCTTTTCCACCTCCCTCACCTCCATCTTCCTCTTCTTCTACCAGTTCACAACCTCTTCCAAATTCTCCAAAGGGACATGGTAAAATTCCTTCACAAATTCCTTTGTTAAAGCTTGATATTAAATTTGAATTGCCAATGTACAATGGAGAATTAAATGCTGAGAAATTAGATAACTGGATTTGTCAGATTGAGGTGTATTGTAGGATACCAAAAAATCAAGATGATGAAACTAAGCTTCATCTTGCTTCTTTAAGATTGGATAGTGCAACACTCATTTGGTGGGAAGCCAAGACTCAAGAGGACATGAAGAAACATGGTAAAATTTTAACCTTTTGGAATGATTTTATTGTTGCAATTAAAAAGCAATTTTACGCATTGGCATATATGCAAAAAACTATTATGGATTGGAAAATTTTTAGACAAGCTAAAGGGCAAAATGTGCAAAGATTTACTCAAGAATTTAGGAGAAGAGATTTGGTTTTGGGAGTAGATTTGTCTTCTCAAGAAACTTTACTCAAATACATTGGAGCTTTACATAGTTACTTGAGACATACAATACTCATGTTTAACCCTTCAAATCTAGATGAAGTTTGTGTTCAGGCAACTCATTTGGAAGCTAGAGGAAGGAATGAAACTCATGAGGGTAACAAGAATCCTTTCTGTCATGGAGACAAAGGAAAGAGGAAGTTCAAGGGCAATGGAAAAAATAATGTTGTTGTTAAGAAAGAGGGAGAAAAATTTACATGCAAACATTGTTCAAAGGATGGCCATGATGAAGACCATTGTTGGAAATTTCATCCTGAAAGAAGACCAACAAAGTTTGACAACAAAGGGAAGTCAAAGACTGTTGCAACCATACAACATGATTTAGGTTCTGATTCAGGTGATGAAACAAAGATTACAGCCATGGGTTATCAAGGTAAGGTTTCTATTGCAAGTACTAGTTCTTCAAATAATAGTAATCTCAATGAAACTTGACAAGAAAAAGAAAGAATAGAACTTTTTCACATAAGGGTTGTTTCAAAGCATACCAAGATAGATACTCTTTTTGATACTGGATCTCAAGCAAACCTTATATTTGAGGAAACTGTCAAGAAATTAAAATTGGAAACTATTCCACATCCTAAACCATACCCTCTCGGTTGGATATGTGATAATGCTAAATTGCAGGTGACAAGAAGGTGTAAACTTAGGTTTGCCATCACTGCAAATTTTATAGATGAGGTAGAGCTTGATGTTATTCCTTTGGATATCTGTGGTATTGTGTTGGGAAGCCCATACCTATATGATAGAAGAGCCATTTTTCATCATCATGAGAATAAGTATCACTTGTTTAAAAATGGAGTTGAGTACATTGTTAGAGCACATTCAAAGAAGATGAATTTGTCACTTGTAAATGTAGGACAAATGAAGAGATTAGTAAATGCTAGTAAGAATTTTGTTCTCTTGATGATTAAACCCAAAGATAATATTGAAAATGAAGTTTTTCAAGGTTGTGATGCAAAGTTGAAATCTGATCTATATGAGGTTGTTAACCAATATGATGAGATGTTTCAGGAACCAAAGGGATTACCTCCAAGAAGGGGTATCCAACATGAAATACAATTGCAGCAAGATTGTCCTCTTCCAAACATTGGTATGTATAGGATGTCAGTAATGGAGAATGTTGAAATCAAAAAATAAATCCAAGAGTTGCTTGACAAAGGGGTCATCATGCCAAGCACATTGCCATGTGGATCTCCAATGTTAGTGCCAAAGAAAGACGGTACGTCGCGTATGTGTGTGGATTTCAGGGACTTGAACAAGATTACGGTAAAGAATTGCTATCCTCTTCCTAGAATTGATGATTTACTTGATCAATTGAAAGATGCTAAGTATTTTACTAAGTTGTATTTAAGAAGCGGATATCATCGGATTAGGATTGCCGAAGGAGACACATGGAAGACAACTTTCAAAACAAAGCAAGGTTTGTTTGAGTGGATGGTAATGCCTTTTGGACTTTGCAATGCTCCTGCTACTTTCATGAGAGTTATGAATGATTTCTTAAGGCCTTTTCTTGATGATTGTGTTATTGTCTACTTGGATGAAATTTTGATTTTTAGCAAATCTCGTGAAGAGCATGTTAAGCATGTAAAACAAGTTTTATATGTTCTGAGAAAAGAAAAGTTGTTTTTGAAGATGTCTAAATGTGAGTTTGGAAAAACCTCACTTATCTACTTAAGGCACATTGCTGGTGGAGGAGAATTGAAAATTTATCCCTCCAAGGTCAAAGTCATATTGGAGTGGCCCAAGCCCAACAATGTGACAGAGGTAAGAAGTTTTTTGGGAGCAACCCAATATTGGAGAAAGTTTATTGCTAACTTTTCTTCAATTGCAGCTCCATTACATGCAATGACAAGCGTCAAACAAGTTTTCCAATGGGGAGGCAAGCAACAAAAGGCTTTTGATACTTTGAAGGAGAAAATCCGTTTAGCCCCAGTTATTGCACTTCTGAATTTGAGGCAACCTTTTGAAATCCAAACCGATGCAAGCAATTATGCAATGGGAGCAGTCTTGTTACAACATGGTAAGCCCATTTGTTTTCATTCTGAAACTTTTAATGATGTCGTGATTAACTATCCTACTTATGATAAGGAGCTGTATGCATTGGTGCAAAGTGTGAAAAAATGGAAACATTATTTGTTGGGGAAAGAAACCATTTTCCACACAGATCATCAACCATTGCAATACTTACAATCACAAACAAAGCTACAACAAGCAAGGAACTTTAGATGGATGGGTTTTCTACAACAATTCCACTTTATCATAAGGTATAAGAAGGGCATTTATAACAAAGTTGCTGATATGCTTTCAAGGCCTATTATTAGTGCTCCAATTATTCTGAAGCATAGTCCTATCAGGCATGAGAGCTATGTTGAGTAATATGCTTTAGAGGCTGATTTTAAAGAAGTATATGCAACTTTGTGTCCTTCTAACCATGTTGGGGAATTGGATTACCATGTGCATGATAATATTTTGTATCATCTTGGCAAGCTATGTATTCCATAGGGTAAAAGAATCAACATAATAAGAGAAGCCAATTCTTCTCTTATTGCTGGTCACTTTGGTGTAGGCAAGACGGTGGCTAATTTGCAAAGGTACTGCTATTGGCCTAAAATGAATGAAAGTGTTTCAGGAGATGTTCGAGGATGTTCTTTATGTGCCACAAGAAAACCTAGCAACAAAAAGTTGGGTTTGTATACTCCACTTCCGGTTCCTTCTTGTCCTTGGGAAAGTATTTCCATGGGCTTTGTAGGAGGTCTAGCTATGTCTAAAAGAAATCATGATTATCTTTATGTTGTGGTTGATCGATTTAGAAAAATGTGTATTTTGATGCCTTGTAAGAAGTAGGTTACAACTGAACAAACGACACAAATGTTCTTTCAGCATGTTTGGGTACATTTTGGATTGCCTAAATCCATTATTTCTGATCGAGATTCTCGATTTATTGGGAACTTTTGGTCAAGTTTATGGGCACTCATGGACACCAAACTGAAAATAGCACAACTTTTCATCCGCAAACCGATGGTAAAATAGAAGTAGTCAATAGAACATTGGTGCATCTTCTTCGTGGTTATTGTAGAAAGCATCCTAAACTTTGGGATGAGCATTTACACTACATTCAACATGCTTACAATCGAGCTAAGCACTCTTCAACTCAAACATCACCATTTGAAGCATGTTTTGGCTATTTTCCCAAATCTTCTTTAGATTTTATCTTTGGGAAGGATATTGCTATTGATGGTCAATATGACATTGATAGGGCAGAAAAGTTCATTGAACAAATTCAGTCGATACATCAAATGGTACAAGAATAGTTGGAAAAGAGTCAAGCCAAGTACAAGACAAGACATGAAAAGCATCATGTTGATCACAATTTCCAAGTTGGAGATGAAGTTTGGCTTTACATTAGTAAGGAGAGGCTTAAAGGAGAAGGTAAAAAACTGAAACCAATTAGATATGGTCCTTTCAAGATTCTTGACAAGATTGGTAACAATGCCTTCTGTGTGGATTTGCCTCCTTATATGCAAATGTATGCAGTTGTTAATGTTGAGAATTTGAAATTGTATGAGCCTCCTTTGATTGATGATCAAGGAGAATATGTTCAGATTCCTTCTATAGATGATTTCTCCCCATAATATCTTATGGAACTGCATGAAGACACAATCCTTGATAGGAGAATAAGAACTTCAAAACAAGGAAATGTGGAATATCTTCGAATTGGTCTTAAAGGCACAAATCCAAGCAAAGCCAAGTGGATTGAGGTTGGGAAGGTGAGGGAACTATACCCTCATCTTCAGATAGACTGAAAGTAAACTTTTGGAGGTCCAAAAGCTTTCCAATGGGGAGGTGTGATCCAGGGGATCAAATTTTGCTCAAAATTCAAAGTTCTTGGAATCACTTCAAATCGAATGGGTGCGTAGGCCTCGTCGTCCCAAACCCAACGCAACTCGAACGGGTTCAAACAGACATCGGATGAGTGAGATATCGCGTTCTGTTCAAATTGTCAAATAGGCAAAAAAATTTGTTGACTGTACAGTCCATACAGTTCGTATAGATGATGAGTTGGCAGGACTGTACGACACATGGCAAGTGATGAGTTGGCAGGGCCGTACAACACGTGGCAGGTGTTGAATTGGCAGTCATGTGGATGAATTAGCGTCCGACACGTGGCATGCTGGTGGCAAATGAATTGGTGACACGTGGCCCAAGTGAGGGCTTCCATGTGTCACCTGGGCATTGGATAAAATTTGTGGAGTCTGCAGGACTCGACCCTGCAACCTCCGGGCAGGGGTAGATCTTTGGGAAGGGCCGCCCAACCGACGCCCCCACCATGTAGATCTTACCACTATATGGTTTCAAATATATTTGAATTGAATTGTATTTTGATTTGGGTGCGGTCTGGGCCGAGGCTAAGCCCCGACCCCCAGTCACATGCTGATTTCATACGACCACCACCACGCGTGCACATTCAAAGCCCTGCGCGCTTGGACACTTGGCGCATAACCACAAGTTTTAACTTGGCCCTTTTATGTGTGGAGGTGTGGTCATATGACCCATATTCCCAACGGCTTGCGGTTAGGGGGCTAGGTTCCCTAACCATCCTACAGTTGCGCGATTTTTTGGTAATGTGCCCGGTGCTAGGTTTTAGCACGGAAAAACGCACAGGGGATAGGTTGGACACACAGAGGTGCAATTTGGCGATCCAAAGACAACAAGTTTGAAGGGGAACTTCCAGGAAGCCTATCTTCTTCAATTTTTGGCCAAATCAGGTGCCGAAAAATCCCAGCTAGGGGTTTTTGGATGTTCTAAAGCCATTGGAGCCATCTATTTGTCATTTTGAGCAGTGTAAAGCACATATTTTATCACTTTGAGCAAATAATATAAAATATCCATTGGAAGCTGGACTAGGAGATGTAGCCCAAGAGAGGGGTGAACTCCTTTATCATTTGTTGTGTTATGTGTTTACTGTTCACTGTATTTTGCTAGTTATTATTGCATCTTGAATGTGTAATTTTCTATAAAATTTGTGTTTGCAAAATTGATCCTTTTGCATAAGAACACTAAAATAAAACTTGCAAATAATTTCAAGAATACAAGCCTTTATCATTTTCAGGTCAGCCATGATCTATGATGGGTTCATAGTCAGGATATAATTCATTATTTTTAGAAAGGAATGCCCTAAGATTTCGGTGACAACAAAGAAAATGATAGCTAAAGTTGGCCACTGGTACTTTGAAGAGACAATCACCTATATCAGGGTTTTTGGAGCTACTGGTGCACCCCACCTACTCCCCGTTCATGTCCTAGATCATCTCATATTGGGAGAGATCCATTACCAGACTATTTTACAATGTTATAATGCTTCCCTGGTAAAGGATACAAAGATATATTTCATTCCTTATGGATTTCATATAGGATTTTATATGGTCAAAGTCACTATGCAAGTGAAACAAGAAGAGTTAAATCAACTTGAGTATCGATTCCCCACAGGTCATTTTCACTAGCACGATCCAAAGGGTTTAGTTCCCCAACACATGTCACATGTATCCTCTTATTGGCTGTATGCTCATGATAGTTTTGAAGATGAAATATAGAGGGCACCCAGGACTAGGAGGAGGTTCTCCATATAAAGGCTCACCCAAATATGACCATATTCAAAGCGATGACTATGGATGAGAAGGTTGAAATGATAGAACAGACAGATCAAGAATCCCTTAGGGTAAGAGAATAAAACAAAGTATTATAAGCAACAGAGGCACAAAGGAGGGGGTTGTTGTTACTAGAAGAAGTTTAAAGAGATATACGAAGGTTTGGAGAAGATCCCCCACTCAACCCTTTGATAGAACCCTTGAGGACTACCCCGATGGATACAAGCCACCCTCAGGAAGAGCTAAGTGGCTCACAGACAATTCCACAAGAGGAGATCGTCGACCAACAAAACCCCAACCCCATGTCACCACAAGCAGGATCATCGATGACTACTACAACTCGGAAGGAGATAGGAAGAGCATCACATGGGACAAGTGTGCCTACTATCCTCATAGAATTAATTACCATATATGACAATGAGGAAAGTTCAAAGGTTTCATGCATAACCCTGGTACCAATCACAGAAGAGGAATAACTAGGGGAAACATTTGCTCCAACTTTCGACGCTTTGTCCCCAAATCCCCAGAAAGGTGACCATGATACACAAAATACTCTGGACACTAAATTTCTCTACCAATTGGGAACACAACCTCAGAATGATAGCGCTAAGAATGACTTGGGTGCTAGTGAACAAGAAGAAGAAATGCAACAGCCAAAAATCAATATTTCAATGGCTGAAACCCCAACTAATGTCGATCCTTTTTCTACTTCCCCATCTAGGACCAATACCCCACCAACCGATGAGCACCAGCATGAGTCCAAGTCACTAGAACATACAAAATTTTCCCCTGCCAAGAAAATAAGGAAACCTGCCATGAAACATCTCTATACAGTAAGAAGCCTAGGAAATACTTTGTCCTGGGAAGATCAATAGATTCCTAAACCAGTAGATGAAATCACCGATATACATGCGATTACTTATGATAGAAAAAGTAAAGTTGTAATGAAGATAACTACCAAGAAAAGGAGGCTCACGCTCGATAGCACACTTCTCATAACCACAGAGGAAATGTTGTTTGACACAAAAAATGTTAAAATGACTGAGCTAATCGAAGCAGGTATGGCTATAACCGATGCTACTTTGGATAGGGAAAGAAGGGATGAAAGGTAGGTAGCCTCCATGAAGAAATAACTGGACCATCTACGTCATCAAGCAGAATATTACTAGAATTTGACACACGTAGTGGTAATCCCGAAGAGTGATTTCCGAGAAATGTGTACGCAATTCACTAGTGAAAGAGATCTCTTCACCACTCGCATATCTGATTTCCAAGAAGATACCCTCATGGTGATGGAAACCTCTAAAGACAAGCAACGATGATATGAAAAGGTGCATCAAGCCTTAGAATGGATAGACTACTGATCAGGGGATCAAATTTTGCTCAATTTTCAAAGTGCTCGAAATGCAATGAAAATAGTGCCATTGTGTCTGTCTCGTCTTCCTGATTCCGATGGTATATTTACTTTCTCAAATGGAGTCCGTATGAAGGAGATATCACGATCTGTCCGCCAAGCCAAACAAGCAAAATTTTTGGATGCTGACTGTACCTGTCCGTACAGTCCGTACGGTGACGTGGCAGGGCCGTACAGGCTGTACCATGATGACATGGCAGTTATTTATTGGTTGGTTGCTAGCGTATTGAATGGTGACACGTGTTCGTTTGGTGGCGAGTAATATGAGGACACGTGGCCCAATCCCTGGGCGCCACGTGTCCCCTCATTATTGTTTATATGGTTGTATAAAATTGTATGGGGAGTCCGCGGGGTTCGACCCCCGGACCTCCCCCAACACTAAAGACTTCATAACTCTCTGCTAACCAAAGTACCGCCATTTGTTCCTTAATTTATGTGTTGCAAATTGATCCTGTTTCTTTAAACACATAACATTTCACTTGCAATAATTATTCAAGTTTTTCAAGTCTTCTTCATTTTTTAGATCAAGTTGGTATCAGAGCACTGGTTTTGAAGACTTGATTGTTTGGAAGTTTTGTTTTTGATGCTCACAAGGTTGAAACTCACAAGAGGAGAAGGTCAACTTGTGGAGCCAAGTTCTTATCCGACGAGGAGGAAGCAGTTTCATTCACCGCAAGTGGCAGAGAGACGTTCACCAAGCATGGCTCATGCAGAAAGTCATGAA
>ML783690.1:235224-267645 GCA_009831015.1 Picea engelmannii
GATTTGCCTCCATATATGCAGATGTATGCAGTTGTTAATGTTGAGAATTTGAAGTTGTATGAGCCTCCATTGATTGATGATCAAGGAGAGCATGTTTAGATTCCTTCCATAGATGATTTTTCTCCAGAGTATCTAACATAACTACAGGAAGACACCATACTTGACAGGAGAATGCGAACTTCGAAGCGAGGGAATGTGGAGTATTTGCGAGTTGGTATTAAAGGGACGAATCCAAGCAAGGCCAAGTGGATTGAGGTTGGAAGGGTGAGGGAATTATACCCTCATATTCACATAGACTGAGATAGTCTTTTGGAGGTCCAAAAGCTTCCCAATGGGGAGGTGTGATCAGGGGATCAAATTTTGCTCAATTTTCAAAGTGCTCGGAATGTGACGAAAACAGTGCCATTGCGTCCATCTCGTCTTCCTGATTCTGATGGTATATTTACTTTCTCAAATGGAGTCCGTATGAAGGAGATATCACGATCTGTACGCCAAGCCAAACAGGCAAAATTTTTGGATGCTGACTGTACCTGTCCGTACAGTCCGTACGGTGACGTGGCAAGGCCGTACAGGCCGTATGGTGATGACATGGCAGTTATTTATTGGTTGGTTGTTGGTGTATTGGATGGTGACACGTGTCCGGTTGGTGGCGAGTAATATGAGAACATGTGTCCCAATCCCTGGGCGCCACGTGTCCCCTCATTATTGTTTATATGGTTGTATAAAATTGTATGGGGAGTCCGCGGGGTTCGACCCCCGGACCTCCCCCAACACTAAAGACTTCATAACTCTCCGCTAACCAAAGTATCGCCATTTGTTCCTTGTTAACTATACCACAAAACATATATTTAAGTTTGATTGTTATGCCAACGAAAAAGGGGGGTCGGGCCGGGGCTTAGCCCCGACCCATGGACGTATTACATCACATATGACCCAACATATATGCATTAGCCCGAATGTTTTGGCGCGCACATTTCATTATGTTACATTGTATTGCAATGCATTGCATTGCAATGTATTACATATATATATATTATGTGTTGGCGCGGGGTTTGAAACCACGACCCGTGGCTATGTAAACGTGTGTTAAATGATGGCGCGGGAACCAAATGTAAGTTGCACGGTTTCAAATGGTTTAACCACCTTTTTGCCCAACGCGCAGTCCTATGGCCATATGCCCAGGTGCCGAGGCGGTTAGGGGCTGGAGGCGCCTTAACTGTCCTACGGTTTGCACCGTTGGCATGGTTGCACCCGGTGCTGGGTTTTTACGCTTAAAAGAGTGTGTGTGCCAGGTTTGTAAAGGGGGAGTGCAAATTGTAGAACTAGATATAACAAGCTTGAAGAGGGAGACTTCCAGGAGGCCTAACTTCTTCATTTTTCGACCGATTGAGGTGCCGAAAGAGCCCAGACAGGGGTTTTGGGACGCTGGGAAGCCATTGGAGCAGTCAGTTTGTCAGTTTGAGCATTGTAAGACATTTTTTTGAGCACTTTTTGAGCAATTAATAATAATGATCCATTGGAAGCTGGACCAGGAGATGTAGCCCATAAGAGGGGTGAACTCCTTTATCAATTGTTGTGTACATGTGTTTATGTTCAATGTTTATGCCACTGTCTATGTGTATTTTGCATAAGTAATCCTTAATTTATGTGTTGCAAATTGATCCTGTTGCTTTAAACACATAACATTTCACTTGCAATAATTATTCAAGTTTTTTAAGTCTTCTTCATTTTTTAGATCAACTACATCAACGAGTGAAGAAGGGATGAGATACAAAAGAACATGGCATCCAAGTGCTGATGGATAACAACATCACCTGAGTAAGGAAGACAACTGAACATTGGGTAAGTATGGTCTAGGAACCTTAGTGGAAAATATAGGAAATATGGGGAGAGTGTGAGAAAAGTTGGGAGAAAATCAATCAAGAAATGAAGAACATTGACCTACTAGAGTTTGGTCCACCAGAGGATTTCCTAGATTTGCATGACATAGTTAAACAACATGAAGAGAAAGACCATGCATGAGAAGCATATATTTAAGAGATTTCAAGCATGATCCCAGGTCAAGTGAAGAAGTTCATGGAACTCCTAATCAAAGCTATTGCAATCCTACAATTCTTAAGTGTCAATCTAATTAAGTATAAGGAATGAGAAATAGAGATAAAGGAGGTCCTCTCTGCTCCGATGTATCAACACATGTTTCCATATGAAAATGCATGCGAAGATGTCTTCATCAAGTGGTTAGATTACGAGAAGAACAATCCACTTCAGTAAAACCATTAGATGACCAAAAGAGAAAAAATAGATAAATCCACCATGTGCGTTTTCTTAATTTAACACAACTTTAGTAGCTATTTTTAGTTCATTTTTTTTTTTTATAAATAAGGGCATCGACCTGTGACAAAGGGTTGATGGTTTTGCAGAGAAAGACTTTTTCTGAAATTTTGTAAGAGAACTGTTTCTGTGCAAGTTATTTTAATTAAGAAGTTATGTTTAGAACCAAAGAAACTTCTATCATCTAATGCGTGGATGTGATTGGATTGAGGGGGGGTTATCTCTATCTTCAGTTTCAATATTTGTTGTTGTATTGAGTAAGAATTGTTGTCTCTGTTATTTAAAGTTATCTGAAAATGCTATAATACAATTCTTTTATTGTAGTTGATGTATAGAAATCGATTGTGTTAACCTGTGATTGATAATAGAGCATCGGAAATTACTTTTCTTGCACTAGCTTCTTGTCACATGTATGTTTTATTTTCTGTAATTGTTATCTTAGACAATGTTGAATGTCCACTAATCAAAATGGTATTAATGCTGGTTTGCGTGCTAAGGTATAGAGGTTATCCTAAAAAAACCTAGCCTTCTCCCAACACACAATTTAACTTCCCTCTGCCATTTAGATTAATCTTTATCTTTCTTTGTTATAAATACTAGAAAAAGAACCAAAAAGAGATCTGCCTAGCCCGAGGAAAGGTTTCACAGAAGATACACACCTGTCAATCACTATTAAAGCCCATCGATAATTCCATCCAGATCAAGAATATGGAGAACCTTACCACTCATCAAATGCTTACAAGTCTAATTGGGCCTCTTAAGCGGGTTTGGTTCCTATTGTCGAGTTAAAGGGACCTCAATTGTTTTGTATATCCAATGACAAATTTTCAAGTTTTGGTTTCTAATGGATGGAGTATTGATTGTCTGGGAAAATGACACAACATTAAACTAAGTGTGGGAGAATATAATTTGGAAATCCCAATGTATGACATTCCCATTGGAGGTGTAGATGTTTTTCTGGGGATTCAATGGTTGAGAAAATTAGGTAAAATTTCTACAAATTATAACAAATTATTCATGAGATTTGAATAGGAAGAAATTCAATATGAACTCAAAGGGTTAAAATTTGGACCTTCTCAAGTAATTAGCTCTCATAGAATTGAAAAGTTCCTAAAAAGGGTAGCAAGGGAGTTGTGGTTAAACTTTATTCTATAGAAGTTAAACATGAAGATGAAAATATTCCAAAGGAATTAAAATGCACATTGAAAAAACACTATAGGGTCTTCCAATAAATTCGTAAAGGTCTACCTCCATCTAGAGATCATGAACATCAAATTGAACTGATATTGAAAAGTACTCATAATAAAAGGCCTTATAGATATCCTCATCAACAAAAAGGGGAGATTGAGAAAATAGTACAAGACATGCTGGATTTAGGTATTATTCAACCAAGCATGAGTTCATTTTTAGCTCCAGTAGTGATGGTGAGAAGAAAAGATAATTCTTGGAGGATGTGTCTTGATTATAGAGATCTACACAAAATAACCTTAAACGATAAATCCCCTATTCCAAATATTGATGAGCTTCATAAAGTGGCTTATTTTATAAATCCCCTATTCCAAATATCTGATCAGGATACCACTAGATCAAATTAAGAAAAAATGACATTCTCAAAACTTCTTTTAGAACTCATGATGGAAAATATGAGTTCTTAGTCATCCCCTTTGGGTTGACTAATGCTCCTTCTAATTTTCAAAGTCTCATGAACAAAATTTTTCGACCCCATCTTAGAAATTTTGTGTTGGTTTTGTTTGATGATATACTTATCTATAAAAAATCATGGGAAGACCACATTAACCATGTGGATCAAGTCCTGCAAATTCTTGAGAATAATCAATTGTATTTAAAAAGGTACATATATTCTTTTGGGAAACAAGAAGTAGAATATTTAGGTCATATTGTTTCAAGGGAAAGGGTTAAGGTGGACCCTCAAAATATCCAAGATATTATAAAATGGCCTACTCCTAAGAACATCAAGTGTCTCAGAGGATTTTTGGGTCTTGTAGGATATTATAAAAAATTTGCTAAGAGTTATGCATGCATTACAAGCCCACTCACTTCTCTCTTAAAGTAAACACAATTTGTATGGAATGATACTGCTACTTTGGCATTCTCTCTCTTAAAGGATGCCATGTCTTCTACACCAGTATTGGCAATACCTGATTTTGGTAAAACATTCATAGTAGAATGTGATGCATCGAGACTAGTAATGAGAGTAGTATTGACACAAGAAAGGATACCATTGGCTTTTGAAAGCAAATGATTCAAGGGAATTTTTTTGGTGAAATATACATATGAAAAATAAATGGAAGCAATTTTACATGCAATAAAAAAATGGTGGCAGTATCTCATTAGGAGGCACTTTAAAGTCAAGACAAACCATGATAGCCTAAAGTAATTTTTGGAGAAAATATTGTCATCATAAGAGCAACAAAAATGGGTAGAAAAAATGCAAGGTTTTGATTTTGAAATAATATACAAAAAGGGGAAGGAAAATGCAACAACAAATGCTCTTTCTAGAATATAAGAAGCCTCAAGCTTATATATTACATCTTCTATTCCTTTTTGGTTGGAAGAATATCACCATTAATTGCAAAATGACAACAATACTAAACAAAAAATATAATGTATAAAGGAAGGGATGAACTCTATGGAACATTGGGAGCGGAGGGGAGATATAATTTGGTACAATGGTAGAATATTTTTATGCCCTCAATAAAATTTGAAGCGATAGGTATTAAGGGAGTCCCATGACTCTCCAATGGTAGGACATACAAGATTCCTTAAAACATATCAAAGGATCAAAAAATATTTCTTTTGGGAAGGAACGAGGAAATATATTCTAAAAATTGTAAGAGAATGTTAGGTTTTCCAAAGAAATAAAGGAGAGATAGTAAAATATCCAAGGTTACTTCAACCATTACACATAACTAATCAAAGGTGGGAAGTGATATTAATGTAATTTATTATAGGGTTACCAAAAGTTGAAGGTAAGGATGCCATTTTTGTGGTCATTTATAGACTCACAAAATATGCACAGTTTTGTGGAATTCAAAGTACATATACATCAAACCAAGTGGAATAAGTGTTCATGAAGGAAATTTGTAGACTTCATGGTCTTCCTGAAGTAATAGTAAGTGACAAAGATACAAAATTCACAAGAAAGTTTGGAAATAATTATGGAAGATGAGTGGAGAAACACTAGCTATGAGTTCAACATATCATCCACAAAAAAATGGTCAAGTATAAATAGTTAACGAATGTCTAGAGGGTTATCTACAATGTTATTCTTCAGATAATAAATTTCAATGGATGAAGTGGATTCCTCTGTCAGAATGGTGGTATAATACTACCTATCACACATCTACTAAAATGTCCCCATTTGAGGAACTTTATGGATATCCAACTCCTAGTATATCATAATTTTTGCAAGATAAGTCCAAAGTATAGGAAATAGAGTCACATATGGAGAATACTAAAGAAATTTTGACAATTCTTAAGGAAAAGCTTCAAATGGCGCACAATACGATGAAAAAAAAAGTATATCAACATCAAAGTGAAAGACAATTTGAGGAGAGTGATTGGGTATTTTTGAGACTTCAACCTTATAAGGAATCCACACTCAAGCAAAAGAAGAATAAAAAATTAACTCCAAAATTTTATGGACCCTACAATATTGTTCACAAGATTGGAAAAGAGACGTATGATTTAGATTTACCTTCTCCTCACATTCATAAGGTTTTTCATGTATCTTGCCTAAAAAAGGTTTTGAGACAAACTATGCCAGTGAAAATAGAAATTTCAGAATTAGATGAAGAAGGGAAGTTGATTCTTAAAAAACCAGAAAAAGTTATAGATCAATTCTCTCTATATCTTCAGAATAGAACCATTATGGAGTACCTAATCAAGTGGAATAATATGCCTCTAGAAGAAGATACATGGGAAAATGAGTAGTTTGTCAAGAAACACCCTCAATTACAAGCTTTGAGGGAAAATCTTTTTAAAAAGGGGGGCTATGTTAATGCCCTTGGGCCCCTATATTAAGTCCATAATAAGCATTAATTATTAGGTTATTTGTTATATTAGTAGGTTGAATAGAACCTTTCATTGCAACATTTCATTATAGTTGTACCATTTGTCTCCTATAAATATACCAAGGATACCTAGTCTTAGGATCACCATATTTTTTCTTGTGAATTTGATATATTCTAAAAGGAGGTTACTTCTTAAAGTGGACGTTATTCATTGAATTTTTATCATTTTCAAGGTTCTTGGTTCATAACAGTAAGCACAATGTGGAAAACTACAACAAGGAATTAGGAGAAATGACATGTGTAATGATAAGCACAACAAATGAAAAACAAACCAAATATAAAGGTGGGAACCCCCATGGCAATGGTAAAAAATAGTTGAGAAAGATGAATGAGGTTTATAAAGCAGTCTCAAATTGCGATGGTCATTTCGACACTCATGCGATGTTCTGTCATGGAGATGGTGACGAATATTGGATCCCCCAAACATCACATCACGTGTCCTGGCAAGTGCAATGAACCTAGGATATCGTCGCCTGAGCGATGACATAAGTATGTCCTAAGGATTTCATCACACAAGAGACAACCTAAAGAGATAGTCGCTAGAGAGATGCTCTAAGGAAGTCGTTGCATGAGAGATGACCTAAGGATGTCGTCGCTTGAGAGACAATAAAAGGATGTCATCACATGAGAGACAAAATTAGGTGATCGTCATTCGTCGCATGAGAGATGAACTATGCAACAAATCATTTTGACGAACTATCAATACCATCGATGACTTAAGGTGCTCATCAGTCACCGCACAAGAGATGAACTATGAAACAAATTGTTGCGACGAACTAACAATACCATTGATGACCTAAGGTGCTCGTCAATCATCGCACGAGAGACGAACTATGCAAAGAATCGGTGTGACAAAATTTCAATACCATCGACGAACTATCAATACCATCGATGATACTAGTCGTCACAAGAGTGACAATCTCTGAGTATTTAAAAAAAAATGAAAAATTATTCTACTATTCCATTTGCATGAATCATCCTTGGAACTACTATTGTACTCTATGTTTAACCTGAAAATAATTTCCTTTAATGTGAGTTGATGTTTCAATGTTAGAAAAAGTTAGCAGAAACATTCATGGTCCATGCTCTTAGCTAAGCCATCCTTGATTCATTTTGTAGATGTATGTTAATTAGTAGTGAAATCAATTGACTAGAAAACCTAAGCAATACACCATACATGATATGTGTCAAAAGAAAGTGTGCATAATTTAAGCAAGTACCAAACAAGGATTCAAAGTGTATTTTGCAACAATCGACAAAAACATTATAATGCCTTGGTGAGGCTTGATCTAACAATATTTGTATATGTTCTTGATAGGGGCACTCACCAAGGGAAAATGTGTTGCAGTAAGAAAAGTGCATTGGTAGTGGAAAACCATGAGGATGCCAATTTTTTTTTATAGATAACAACTTTAGCATGCAGTCTGGGCAATTTGTTGAAGCACTTAGCTACGAAAACCTTTGATTGCAATACGATGGAAAAATTCAAGAAAGGGTTCATGAGTTTGAGCACCTGCTGAGTGTGATTCATCATTGCAGAGACCAACAAGATGAAAGTAATGCATAAAATTTTCTATGTAATGTTTAGTAGGCTTTATGTGAACTATAATTTAAGGCTATTATATGAGAGTGGTTAACCATTTCAAACAGGGTGTTCAGTAAATTTGTGATGAGACATACTAAAAAAAACTTAAGAAAAATGAAGGTTTTGGTCGAACCTTTTCCAACTATGGAAGAAATTGAGCAAATTTTGAGTGCCTTAGAGGCAGGGATGATTTTAAGGATGGAAATTTATTTTTAAATCTAGAAACCTTGGTGAATCTTACTAATCCTTCATATTCCAACCATAAATTTTTGGTGATATTTTTGTAAAAATATTCAAAATTCTTAGGATTTTATATAGTTTATATAAAATTTTAGCGATTTTTAAGGTAAAATAATTTTATCCTATAGAATTTGGGAGAATCATTTTTAGAATAGAGAATATTTTTTTGGGAAAAACCATGGAAAATTATCTCATGAGCGAAATTTAGCCCCTAAAATCATCCTTTCTTAGAGGAATGAAGCACTAATTTCAATGAACAAGCATCGTTTGAAGAAAACACATCAACAAATTTGGAACATGTTGAAGTGTTGGAGACATAATGGTGTGGTTTTACACCCAAGCAATAGTTGGCAAGCCAAGTTGCTAAGTATATTAAGGTAATTCTTGATGAATCATTTGAGGTGCCACACGAGTTTTTGGATGAACTTGGTTGCTGCATGGTACATGAGGAAGCTAATGGTGAACAAGAAAATAGTGCCAACAATCATAAACGTGTGTACATCATATGACATAAGTGTCATAACTAAGCATCAAGCAAAATCAAATAATTTTGGAATGAGTTTCAACTTTCAAAAGAGAGTAAATTCCACACAACTAGACTGATAGATGTGAAAAAGAGCATACCCTATCATGTGAAAAAGAGACTATAATGCATACCCTGTCCTGTTGAGCCTTTACTGTTGTCAAAGTATCAATAGGTTGGAGTCCACTAATTTTTGCAAGAGCCATTGGTAAAACATCTAGAGCATCTGCAAAGGCACAAACTGCATACTATAGTAAATAAAAACATAATTATATTTAGTTTTTAGTAAAAACCAAAAAATACTTTTAATACATGTCAATAAATCCTAATAGAAATTAAAACCGACAAGATTGCAAATAGTAAACACCATTGATATTCTTTTTTGGAAAATCCATATGAGAGGAGATTAAATAGTGACACACACACACACACATCTCATGTACAATGACTTGAATAAGCTCCTCTTGGTTTCGATAATAATTTATTGGAGTCGTTTGATCTTGGAGCAAACCTCCCTCGATCTGAAGGAGCAACAACGAAGTCAACATCGACTATTTTGTTGCTCCGTTGGATCGAGAGAGGGTTTCTCCAAGAATAAACGACTCCAATAAATTTTTCTCTATTGAACAAGGCCAACCATGTGAAGGTGGAAGCTCCTATGGCCCCTCCCCCCCCTCACATCACTCTCAATTCCCCAATACCCAATCTATATTCTAATAAAAAATATGCATTAAAAATATTCAAAATTGATTAAAAGTGGTTGTAAAGCTGTGAATGAGGTTTTTAATTCAAAGGAACATGTCATAAAAAAGAGTTTTTATAAATGATATTTATCATCCAAAATATGTTACGAATATACTAGCTATATAATGTACATCGATCTGTCTTATAAAATTATTATACATCATAAATTTCTTTTAGTATTCTTTAGTTTTCTAGTCCAGTTTTGAAGTAATTCATCAACCTCCATGTCTTCGTTTTCTAGGGGCTCTTCAACAATTGATGTTGCTTCAGTCCTCTCACACCGAGAATGCCTAGTCTCGTACCCACGGCGTGGAGGTTGCTTTGAAGGGCTGTCACATACAAAAACAAAAAAATATTAAATTTATATGTTAAATATCATTGAAGTAGTTCATTAATATTAAAAAAAAAACTCTACAATGTAATTATTTACATGGTCCACTAGTGGGCATCGTTGGAATGACTACTCTGTACTCCTGATCTTCAGTTCGAGGAGGCTCAACTACGACATTCTTTGCCATTGAAACAACAAAATTTATAAGGACACAACCTTAAATGTATAAGTAATAAAAATTATAAGTACAAAATTATTAAGCATATGATTAATATACAATCATTTTACCTTTGTGGGCCTTAGTCACAGGAACCTTGTGGGGATGCACCCCACTGGGATGGGGATTTTTGGGAGAACCATGATCTTCTGGAAGTGCTGCATTATCAACACTTTGTTGTCCAAAACTAATGTTTTCATTGATAGTATTTCTCCCCTGATTAAAACAAAGTAAGACATTAAAGTTATGGACGATATCAAACAATTATGTATTTTATAAGTAATGAAAGGTTAACGTGGACTGATTTTTATTTACTTTATCCCACAAAATGGATCTTTGGGTCTGCCCCATACTTTTCCTACGATCAACGAAAAATTTATAGTTGTACTTGTACCCAAGTCAGAGGTCTTCCTCCGTGGTTTCAGTTCCAAAGTCATTGCCATGCATTGCATAAGAGTATGCATTTTTAATGTTATTGGATGAAATTACTTGAAAGTTGTAAGGTGACACAAATAATATTGTTAAGATGTTTGGGTACTTATGATTCATGACTGTAACCTCGAGTAGCCACCCTGACCTAGCCTATGCTGGATGTGTTTGGAAATCATTTCTCTAGTTTCCTTCGAAGTGTCAGACAACCTATCATTAAAAGTTTCAAGTATGTTATATGCCATACTTTTATTTACCTTGTAATATTGTAATTTACCTTGGGGTACCGATTATTTGTTCTCCTGTTTTTATCAATTTATTTTCTTTTTCATTATCAATGAGTGCCTTCCACTCCCTCTCTGGAATTGAGGGAGGGAACTCATACCTAGGGTTTACTACCAAGTTTCGTTTATACACATCCCATGCATATTTTAAATATTGACTTGTTGTAGAGGCGACCACTTTTTTATTGAAGGTCTCTACTCCAAAGAGGTCTCCAAGATAATCCAAAAGTTCTTTTTTGAGGTTGGAATTCTGGCGATTCCACCTCATGCATACAGTTGCCCCAAAAATCAACAAGGCCTTTCTCTCCAGGTGCCTATAAAAATGGTGATTTCCTACATGCAAACATATATGATCATTAATTTAAAAATAATAATCTAGATGATTTATGTTTGAGATGGACAACATGAAACAATTAAATATGAAAAAATACCTGGGAGTCTTATTTTTTTTAATGAAAGTCCGTTATCGTCGACCAAAAATAATGAGCTTACTTTTATTCTCAAGTTTATTGATAGTGAAAGGCCCACCAAGAAAATCTTTGAAGATCAAAAAACTTGTAAATTCTTTTTAGGACCAAGAAATTATGCTGAATCTCCTTAATTATGCTTCTTAATTATATATGTGATTGCTTGTAGTCTAAATTTATCACTAAAGATGACACATACAATGTTTAGGAAGGAGATCCAATGACTGAAATTATCTTTATGAATTTTGGGTTACCTTTTGACCTTACCCCAACACTCGGTAAAATTTTCATGATAAGCAATGTGGATATGCCCAAAAACTTTGAAATCCTCAAGTAGGCACTTGGGAGACATCTTGGGAGACACATGACATACTCATTTGTAGAACTATGTTTTCTTTAATCCTGGTATTTTGGTCTCATAGGAGGTTTCTATCTTGATTGTGCTCTCTTCTAACATAAGAGGATTAGGGAGTATCTATAAAAGAAACTATGTAAACCAAATTGTAGCAACAAATAACATAGAGATGATTTTGATTCAGAAAATAATTATGGTGGTTGTTAGGGTAAAATAACTGCTAGTGTTTACTCTTCATGGATGGATTTTTGAAGCTCCCAATGTAGAGGGGAAATATAAGAGGTTGTTGGTAGGATGGCCTAAGTCCCTTCGATTCAAGAGTGTCTCATTTTTATAGAATACCACCAGTCTCGAGTTTTTCTCCCCATGTTTAGATTCAATTTTCAATTTTATTAATGTCTATGGACCCTTTTAGTGTAGGGAATGTTTGTGGGATTCCTTTTTTGGAACATGGATTTGAGAAAGGATAATTTAATCATGGAAGGTGATTCAAATCTCACCTTGAGCCTAGGTAGATGTGGTGGGGAGATAGAAGGATGGACACCATGGCCAAATACCTCCTACAAAAGATTGATGATGAGGGTCTATTGTGACATAGATCCCTTGACTTTGAAACCCACCTAGAGAAACAATAGGTTGGGTGCAAAGGTTATCCCCAAGAGAATCAACAAATTCCTTGTGTTTGAACAACTTGTTGTTAATATATATATAATTAGTACATGGATAAGAGAAGCAGGCTCCTTTGACCATGTCCCTATTTTCCTACAAGTGGGGGATATTACTCCAAAAACCACATGTCCTTTTAAGCTCAATTCACATTGGTTGAAGGAACTTGAGTTCAGAGAAATTTTTTGAAATGAATGAAAACGTTATGCTAGGTAGTTGGTATATTTTTCAAAGTTACTATTGTTTTGTGAAAATCTAAAAAGAATCAAAAGGAAAACTATTGAGTTGAAAAAGGTTGAATTCTAGAAATCTCAAGAGAAAATATGGATAAAGGAAGAGGATGTTACAAAAGCTTTCGGTTCCAATCTTAATGACATATTCAATGAATCCAAGTAAAGGTTGTGAAAGTTGAAGGATGCTGCTAAAATGGAGATATTAGATTGGGAAGAATCCAAATGGAGACAAAAGAGTGAAGCTACTTAGATTGCACAAGGGGATGGAAATACTGGATTTTTTCACAACTACGCAAAAATAAGGAAGAATAAAATAATAATTTGTAGTATAAAGGATGAGAGAGGGGTCCAATTTAATAACTTTGAGGGGATGAAAAAAGCAATAAACAACCATTTTAGCAACCTTTTTAAGGAGCCCCCTCATTCTAACATAGTAGATATTTTTCAGATGTCAACTTTCTTCTCAAATTTCATGGTTTAGGAGTAGAGTAAGACATCATGGAAAAGGTCTCCATGGAGGAATTACACGCAATCATTAAATATTTCTAGAAATAAAAGAACACGTGCTCATATTAATGGCTATTGAATTTATTAAAGGATTTTTCGATTTGTTGGGGAAGGATCTATTAATGGTTGTGGAGGAATCTAGACTTTCTAGTAAGGTTCTGGGGTCCTTCAACTTTACTTTATTATCTATGATTCCAAAGAAATATGTCCCTAAATATTTTGAATATTTTAGGCCTATTTCTCTTTGTAATGGTGTGTACAATGTTATTTCTAAGATCATTGCTAGAAGACTTAATCCTATGCTATCCCTTGTTATCTTAGGTAAGCAATTTTGTTTCTTATATAAAAGACAAATTCATGAGGCTATTGGTATAGATTAGGAAGGCCTAAATACAATAAATGTAAAGAAGAAATCATCCTCCATTACCAAAATTGAATCATCTAAGGCATATTATCAGGTTAATTGGTCATGTCTTAGATTGATGATGCTACATATATGGTTCTTTTGTGATTTTTTGTTAATTGGGTGGAGGGATGTTATTCTTCTGTTTCTTTCTCTTCATTGATTAATGGTTTTGATTCCCCTTTTTTTTCGACCAAAAAGAGTGCTAAGTGAGGGTTTTCATCTATCATCCCTCCTCTTTCTTCATATAGTAGAGGGATTAAACAAATGTCTTCTATAAATTGTTGAGTTATGTTTTAATGAATAATTAAGGGCAATTTTGAAATTTCAGATTTACTTTAATTGTTTGAGAAATAACACTTAGCTAGCATACAAGGGCAAGTGGAAGCATGCCATAAATTCATGAATGAAATCCCTAATGCAAGCTTCTTTTGATGATATGAATGTGGAAAAATCCAAGAAAAAATAGATTAATGATAAGACAGGGAAAGGGGGAGATTCCCATTAATGAGAGTGGAAGTGTAAACCCTAGTTGTCAAGCATCCTCCATTAGTTGTTCTGTTAGGAGTCTCTATTACTATTCATATACTATCTATAGTAAGACATCATGGAAAAGGTATCCATTTAGGAATTACAAGCAATCATTAAATCTTTCTAGAAAGACAAGAACACATGCTCATTTCAATGGCTATTGAATTTATTAAAGGATTTTTTAATTTGTTGGGGAAGGATCTATTAATGGTTGTGGAGGAATATAGACTTTATAGTAAGGTTCTGGGGGCATTCAACTCTAATTTCTTAGCTATGATTCCAAATAAAAATTTCCCTAAATATTTTGAATATTTTAGGCCTATTTCTCTTTGTAATGGTGTGTACACTGCTATTTCTAAGATCATTTCTAGAAGACTTAAGCCTATGTTATCCCTTGTTATCTTAGGTAATCAATTTTGTTTCTTATATAGTAGACAAATTCATGATGATGCTATTGGTAGAGCTTAGGAATGCCTCCATACTATAAATGTAAAGAAGAAATCATCCTCCATTATCAAAATTGACTTATCTAAGACATATGATCATGTTAATTGGTCATGTCTTAGATTGATGATGCTACATATATGGTTCTCTTGTGATTTTTTGTTAATTTTTATTTTTCAATAATCTTATTTAAGCATGAAGTTCATTCCATTTTAGCATTTAACCATAACCATAAATGTTGTAGCAATCAAGATCACAAGAAGAAGCACCATGCACAAGAACACAAGAAGTATCCTGGGAAACCCTTCTCAACAAGGGAAGAAAACCCAACCAAATCCTTTGCTATATTATTCAAGAGAAATATCTTCATCACCAAGATAAACCCTAGCATAGAAGAGGGTGCTCAAACCCTAGAAGACTAGCACCCAAGATAAGTGCACACTTATCCCAAGAAAGTGTACTTGCTGAAATTTCCAAACTCACATGGAAGATATTTTTCCTAAATGGGGAATTTACCTTTACTTATACTAACCTGAACCTGTCAATAAAAGTGTCTATTGGCACAACAGGGCCGACCTCACTAGATTATAATATAATTAATACTAACCAGATTAATTATCTTTTACATTAATTAACAATCACTTTAAGGTGGGGCTGACCTATACCCTTTACATTACAATTAGGGTTACATGAAGGCCCGAGTCTTGTAAAATATAGTAAAGGATCTGATACACCCACTAGTGCTCATCCACTAGAGGCACATCCATAGGGATTTCCATATCTCTAGCTCACTGCATTACACATAAGAACCATATATTCATACATTCACCTGTGCTTGTCCACATGCACGTCCACTCTACAGATATTCTTTTCCACTGCCTCACACATGAGAATCATCTAGATTTTCTCGTCAACTCTGTTGCTCAGAGGAGGCTAATACATCATCTTCATTTATGTTCACATGACGATGCACCCAACACTTTGGGATTTCATACATTCACCTTGTGCTCAACCACATGCACGTCTAACTCAACATATCGCCTTTCCCATTGGATAATCATCTTGAGTTATTCTCAACTCTTTGAATGGAGGAGGTCATCTCTACGTTCTAGCGCTGTCTCAGGTAGGAACCACATACCCTTCTTAGGGGCTTTCTCTTAGTTTTGTAAGTTGGAGAAAGACTACATAGCTACGATGATCCACATCTCACAGGTTTGTAAGTTAGCGAATGTCTCACATAGCTGTAATCATCAACATTCCCTCTCAACTAGGGAGGCATTCTTCATCATTCCAAGTCTCACACAGATGTAATCTGAATTTTGTCTTGGATGGAGTCATCAATACTCCCTCTCAACTAGTAAGGAATTCTTCACCACATTAGTTTGGTGAATATGTATGAAATCTTCTCATGTGTAGGAAGGTACTGCATATGTACGATTTTCCTCTACATCATATCTATGATATAAGGATATTTCATCTCATCGTGTTTTGATCCATCAGGAAACACTAGGTTCTCAAGGATCTTTACACACGGCTCTTGTTTATCATCATAGGATCCATCTCATGGTCAATTAAATATGTTAGAATCTTGTAAAACCATATTGCTACGCACACTCAATGCTATATAATCTGCCTCTGTGGTGCCTCTATGATGATCAAGGAAACATAATTTTGTTTCCTGCTGCATCAGGAAACCATGGAAAACTTCACGGTAGAACAACAACCAAATGTGTTCTTTTGGTCCACTGTACTCTCTGCTCAATCTGAATTAGCATATCCTACAAACTCAAGTTCACACTGGAGGCATATCTCATGCCATATCCAACTGCGCCTCGTATATATATCAATACATGTTTTGCTGTTGTCTAGTGAGTCTGTCTTGGTTAATTCATGAAATGACTAAGAACATTCATTGTAAGGCATGAATCAAGTCTGGTGTTAACTAGATACATCAATGATCCAATAAACTATGGATTAGTCTCGTCTGAATCATCATCAATCTTTTTCTTTAAATCCATCAAGGTGGAGTTTGTATTATGTCATACTGAACTTCTTTAATATTTTCACTGTATATTTTCCTTGACTCAGGAAAATCTCATTGGTTCTCTGTCATACTTCTTGTCCCAAGAAGTAGTGCATCATACTTAAATTCTTCATCTCGAATTCAGAAGTTAAGGATTACTTGTATCCAACAACAAGTCTTTCTGAATAAGTCATCAAAATCAGGCTCTTGTCGCCAACACTGTAATAATATAGGTTTGGATTAGCAACATTCTTGCTGTAATCCAAACTCATTAAGAATCTATCTATCTAATATAGTTTCTAGCTCATGGATAGTAGTACGGATCGAAGTGTATCAGGTTTACTAGATCAAGTGTCTCATCATAGACAACTCCCTCTGTTTGTGATAAACCTTTGGCTATAGATCTCGTTTTGTATTTCTCAACACTTCCATCAACTGCATGCTTGATCTTATAGATCCACTTGGAAGTTACCACATAATTCCCTTTTGGTCCCTGAATAATATCTTATACATCATTTTTTAAGATATACTGGTATTCTTCTATTATGACATCTTTCCATACCTGTTCTCTTGTTGCTTCTCTAAGACAAGGAGGCTCAACATAAATGAAGTGGCTCATGATTGAAGGATAGCTCAAAAATCTCTTTTTCTTTCTCAGGATGTGCCTTGAGAGGTTTGTATGTTTCTATGCCTCTTGTAGAGTGAGTCTAGGTAGGCCTTTTATGCCCTACTGCAATATCTATGAACATATCAATGAGAACAAATGGATTAATGTCTGTCTCCCTCTGAACCGCTGAAGGGGGAGAAGGTATTGTCTTACTGTCAATCTCCATTTGAGATTCTCTGGGTCTTTGAAAGACTATCTCTTCTTCAAGGACACCGTCTCTTCTTGTCTCAATCTGTTTCTGACCAGGGATGTTGTTTTTGAAGATTCATTGTATCCTTTCTTTCTAAATGATATAGCTTGAAATTTTTCTCTTTGGGTACATGAAAATACATTGGGCACCCAAATAACCTGAAGTGTTCAATCTTAGGCTTCATTCCAGTGAAGACTTCTTCGGGATTTATGTTTTTCAAATTCCAGTGAAGACTCTTGTTTTGAACATATACTGTGTCATGCATGCTTCTACCCATGGAATCCTAGAAGGATTCTGATCATTCATTATTGCATTGGTTGTCTCAATGATGGTTCCATTCTTCCTCTTTCTCAAATAGTTTTGAATCCCTCTGAGTCAAGTGACTCCCTCTGAAGGATAAGCATCTTCCTTTGTTCTTAACCTTTCTGGAACAACAAAACAAGAGGAACCAAAACAAGAATATCTCCTAAAGAAGAATAATGAGTACATCTCTAGAATCAAAACAATTTAAGGATTGTTGTCCCATCTACAACACTTACTTGTAGAAAACTTTAGAAATATAGGTTATAAGAATGACAATTACAACAATCAAACATGGAGTCTTCACTTCCATTGTGTCGTTCCTATGAATGGACTAAGATTCCTCTAGATCCATGACTTCAACAAAAGGTTCCTTCGTCCTGCAATTTCCCTCATGACAATGATACAAATAATATATATACAAGTGCATACCTGAGGGTGTTGATAAGTTGATGTCTTCATTTCTTTGAGGTCTTGTTTTCCTGGAACTGAGTTTTCTTGAATAATCAAGTTTTCCCCTCATTATGATTTTTCTCATTTTTTGGATTCTTCGCAAACCCTTGTCAACTTGGCTAGTAAACCTAACAGCTAGGATAGACTATCACTTTTAGGTTTAGTTGGACTTATGACTGCCAACAATAATCCTTTGAAATATATGAGAACACTGGTGAGCTAAAGAGCTCCTTCAAGGAATTGCAAAAACCCTAATTTTGAAGTTTCTGTAGAAATTAGCGAAACCTTAAAAACCCTAGGGCCCAAAAGTCAAAATGATCAGAAATGAAATCTGAAGTTTTCTCGAGGTGAACTAAAGAAGGCCTTACAATACTATTGTAATTTATTCCCAACATCCAAGTTCCAAGTACTGAAACACTCAAAAGAAGAGGGTTGTACATATTTTCTGGAAACCCTAGGAGGGTCGTATGGTTCTGCAGAAGAGGAGGGATGAAATGTCTATTGGCACAACAGGGCCGACCTCACTAGATTATAATATTATTAATATTAACTAGATTAATGATATTTTACATTAATTAACAATCACATTAAGGTGGGGATGACATGTACCCTTTACATTACAATTAGGGTTACATGAAGGTCTGAATCTTCTACAATATAATAAAGGATCTGATACACCCACTAGTGCTCATCCACTAGGGGCACATCCATAGGGATGTCCATATCTTTGGCTCACTTCATTACACAAAAGAACCAGATCTTCACATGTTCATCTATGCTCATCCACATGCACGCCCACTCTACATATATTCTTTCCCACTGCCTCAAATAGGAGAATCATCTAGAGTTTCTCATCAACTCTACTACTCATAGGAGGCTAATACATCATCCTCATTTATGTTCACATGATGATGCACCCAACACTTGGGATTTCACACGTTCACCTTGTGCTCATCCACAAGCACGTCTAACTCAACATATTACCTTTCCCATTGGATAATCATTTGGAGTTCTTCTCAACTTTCTGAATGGAGGAGGTCATCTCTACGTTCCAGCTCTGTCTTAGGTAGGAACCATGTACCCTTCTTACGAGATTTCTCTCAGGTTTGTAAGCTGGATAAAGACTCACATAGCTACAATGATCCACATCTCACAGGTTTGTAAGCTAGAGAATGTCTCACATAGCTGCAATCATCAACAATTAATTGGGTGGAGGGATGTTATTCTTTTGTTTCTTTCTTTTCATTGATTAATGGTTTTTCTTCCCCTTTTTTCCAACCAACAAGAGTGCTAAGAGAGAGTTGTCCTCTATCATCCCTCCTCTTTCTTCATATAGTAGAGGGATTAAGCAAATGTCTTCTATGAATTGTTGAGTTCTATTTTAATGAATAATCAAGGACAATTTTGAAATTGCAGATTTATTTTCATTGTTTGAGAAATAACACTTTGCTTGCATACAAGGCCATGTGGAAGCACGTCCTAAAGTCGTGAATGAAATCCCTAATGCAAGATTTTGTTGACGTTATGAATGTGGAAAAATCCAATAAAAAAGAGATTAATGATAAGACAAGGAAAGGGGGAGATTCCCATTAATGAGAGTGGAAGTGAAAACCCTAGTTGTCAAGCATACTCCACTAGTTGTTATGTTAGGAGTCTCTATTACTATTGGTATACTATCTATAGTAATACATCATGGGAAATTTCTCCATGGGGGAATTACAAGCAGTCATTAAATCTTTCTAGAAATACAAGAACACATGCTCATATCAATGACTATTGAATTTATTAAAGGATTTTTTAATTTGTTGGAGAAGGATCTATTAATGGTTGTGGAGGAATAAAAACTTTCTAGTAAGGTTCTGGGGGCCTTCAAATCTACTTTCTTAGCTATGATTCGAAATAAATATGTTCCTAAATATTTTGAATATTTTAGGCCTATTTCTCTTTGTAATGGTGTGTACAATGTTATTTCTAAGATCATTGCTAGAAGACTTAAGCCTATGTTATCCCTTGTTATCTTAGGTAAGCAATTTTTTTTCTTAGATAGTAGAAAAATTCATGAGGCTATTGGTATAGGTTAGGAAGGCCTCCATACTATCAATGTAAAGAAGAAATCATCCTCCATTATCAAAATTGAATTATTTGAGGCATATGATCAGGTTAATTGGCCATGTCTTAGATTGGTGATGCTACATATATGGTTCTCTTGTGAGTTTTTGATAATTTGGTGGAGGGATTTTGTTCTTTTGTTTCTTTCTCTTCATTGATTAATGGTTTTGCTTCCCCTTTTTTCAAACCAACAAGAGTTCTAAGTGAGGGTTGTCCTCTATCATCCCTCCTCTTTCTTCATATGGTAGAGGGACTAAGAAAATGTCTAGACCTCGTGCATTGCACACTGCCTAGACCTCATGCTTTGTTAATGATATATGTAGTAAGCATGAACCAAGTTGCAATTAACTACCTCAATTTGACCATTTGTTTAGGGTTGAAAAAATGTAGAAAAGAGTAATTAACAACCTAAAAGGTTCCATAATGATTTCCAAAAGCGATTGAAAAATTAAGAGTTGCGATCATAAATGATGACTAAAGTTAAGCTAAAATTACTCCATACAGGTTAAAATAAGAGTTTGAAAACTTTAGAGACACCAATATTGTTGTGTTAAGTTACAAAAACTAGCTTCTGATAAGCTGAGATAAATGACAAATTTGTCCCTAGATTCTTCCATAAAGTCCTCCAGAAATGTCCCACGAACTTGGTGTCTCGATCATAAACAATACTCCTTGGCAAGCCGTGAAGTTTGACAACTTCCTTGAAAAACAGGTTCGCAATATGAGTTGCGTCATTGGTTTTCTGGCATGGTATAAAATGTGCCATCTTTGAAAATCTGTCTACCACCACAAAGATTGAATCAAACCCTCTTTGCATTCTTGGCAGCCCCAATATAAAATCCATGCTCACTGCATCCCATGACCTCTCAGGTATGGGTAACGGCTGGTATAACCCTGTGTTCTGCCTTTTTCCTTTTGAGTGTTGACAAATCCTACATCTGTCCACAAATATTTTGACATCGGTCCTCATCCCTGGCCAAAAATATGAGCTATTTAATTTCAAGAATGTTTTGTCATGACTGAAATGTCCTGCCAATCCTCCACTTTGTTTTTCTTTCAACAAATTCTTCCTCATGAAGAATTTTGGAATACATAATTGATTGCCTCTGAATAATAATCCATCCTGGATCATATATTCAATCCATTGACTTCTGTCCCTGAGAATTGGATTCTCACATGCCTCATACGCCTCTTTGAAATCTGGATCATCTCTGTACATGTCCTTGAGATTATAAAAACCCAATGTTTTGACTCTGAATTCCTGCATAAGCAAACATTTCCTGCTCAAAGAATCAACAACTTTGTTAGCAGTTCCAGAACTATGTTTAATTACAAAAGTAAAATTCTACATGTATTCAACCCATTTAACATGTCTTTGGTTCAACTTCTCCTGTTGAGTTACAAATTGTAAGGCATGATTATTATTGTACAAAACAAACTCTTTAGGAACCAAATAGTGCCTCCATTTCTTCAGTGCTTGTATGTCTGCATAAAATTCTTTATCATATGTGGAGTACTTCACTTTCGCTTCATTCAGTTTCTCACTGAAGTATGCGATCAATCTATCATCTTGGCTTAAGACTGCTCCTATTGCAAACCTGCTAGCATCACATTTGACCTGAAATGTCTTGTTGAAATCTGGCAACACCAAAATTGGTTGTTCAATAATCTTCCTTTTCAACAGATTGAAACTTTTCTCTGCTTCCTCTGTCCAGTGAAAATATTTATGTATTTTCTTCATTGTGTCCATCATCGGTGCACTAATTCCATTGAAATTTCTGATAAATTTACTGTAGAAACTAGCCAATCCATGGAAGCTTCTAACCTCAAATATACTCTTCGACAATGGCCAGTTCTTAATCACCTCCACTTTATCTAGATCCATTTTCAGCTTATCTACAGAGATAACAAACCCCAAATAAATGAGCTCCGTCTTCATGAATGATGATTTCTTCAAATTTATCAACAACTTCTCTTGCTGTAATCTCTTCATCATTGTAGCCAAATGCTTCAAATGCTCTATTTCTGTTCCACTGAAAATCAACATATCATCAAGATATATGATGACGAATTTTCCTATGAAATCCTTCAGGACTTCATTCATCAACCTCATGAAAGTACTAGGTGCATTTGTTAAGCCAAATGGAATAACAAGCCATTCATACAACCCTTCATTCGTCTTGAATGTTGTCTTCCATTCATCATCTTCTCTCATTCGAATCTGATGATATCCGCTTTTCAAATCAATCTTTGAAAAAAAAATTGCTCCACTCAAGAAATCCATGAAATCATCCATCCTTGGTAATGGAAATCTATATTTGATGGTAATATTGTTGATTTCCCTCGAGTCTGTACACATCCTCCAGCCTCCATATTTCTTTGGGTTGAGCACTGTTGGAACAATGCATGGACTCAAGCTTTATCTAACCAACCCTTTTTCCATTAAATCCTGGACCTGTCGCTTGACCTCTTCATTCTCCTGTGGCATCAATCTGTACACTGCTTTGTTTGGTAAACTAGCTCCAGGTATAAGATCAATGTGATGACTTATACTTATGATCCATGGAAACGAACGAGGTAGTTCATCCACTACTATATCAACAAACTCTTCCAGCAACTTCTGGATTTCCTCTGGTAAATCATCCACTCTTGTATTGGTTAAAACAATTCTAGGCTTCCTAACCACAATGAATTGTGTATCTTCCTTCTTCTTAACCTCTTTAATAACTTCCTTCCCACTCATGAGAAGTACAGTGTTGCTTACCTCTGGTTTCACTTCTTTATCCTTAATTGGCAACAACATGTGAGTTCTCCCATTCTTCTCCAGGGTGTATGTGTTCTTTCTCCCATCATGAATCACATTCCTGTCATATTTCCATGGTCTACCCAGCAATATATGACAAACATCCATGGGAATGACATCACATAATATTTCATCCTTATATCCCCCTATTTTAAATTCAACTAAACATTGTTTAGTGACATTTACCTGATGTCCTTTTTGTAGCCATGAAACTCTGTATGGGCTTGGATGTTCAATAGTCTCCAGCTCCATCTTTTCTACCATCTCTGTAGAAACGAGATTATCTATGCTACCATTGTCCACGATGACTTTGCATACCCTGTCTTTGGTCTTGCAAGCAGTCTGAAAAACTCTGTTCCTTTGGACTCGATTCTCTGCCTCCTTCTCTAGCGTTAAGAGAAATTTCCTCATCATCAAGAATCTTCTGCCTTCAACATCTTCTGCCTCAACATTCTGTCCTTGAGCTTCGACAATGTGAGTTTCACCCCCTTCTTTCCTCCTGTCTAGACATTCATAAGATTTATGTCCATTTTTCCCGCAGGTAAAACATTTTATTTCTCCACCTCTACCTCTTCCTCTTCCTCTGGTTAGAGGAAAAGTATTTCTATCATCATACTGTCCTCTCTGTGAGCTTCCACCTCTCTTAGTTTGAGGTTGAGGTTTCTTCCACTCTTCTTTAGGTTTCTGATTCTTATCTTGGGCAATTGTTTTTCCTCTAGCTTGACTTCCGCCTCGGCCTCTTTGACCTTGTTTTCGGCTCAGCTTCTCTTCATCTTTTAGATCCATCTGATAAGCATCTTCCACCATCCGAATGTTCATCATGCTCATCTCATCCTGAATGTCATATTGCAGACCATTCATGTACCTGACAACTTTTTCATCATCACTTTCTCGATGACCTGCTTTGATGTTTATCCTGTAGAACTCTTCAGTGTACTCTTTCACTGTCATTAGCTTCTGTCTCAAATTCTTCATTTTCCAAAACAGAGTAATTTGATAATCTCTGGGTATGAATTTTTCCTTCATATTTGCAACCATTCTATCCCAACTCTTAATTTTCTGCTTGCCTTTGCAACGTCTGTCAGCTTGTAGTTCATCCCACCACAATGTTGCATGTCCTTTAAGTCTTGTGACAACATGTTTGACCTTCTTGTCTTCCTAGACATCTTCATAGTCAAAATACTTATCCAGAGTTCTAATCCAGTCTAGAATCTCTTCAACATCCAGGTTTCCTTCATATACTGGAATGTCCATTTTTTCTCTAGCACCTATCCTTGCAACAACCCTAAATAGGCGTTCTTTTGCTGCGTCTTCAGCTACAACTTCTTCGTTTCTAGCTTCGTTTTCACTTTCAGATTTGTTGATATCCCTAGCGTCAACTGTGCGCCTCTATGCTGTCTCCATGGCATCAAGCCTAGCACGTAATTCACGCATATTTCTTTCCCTTGTCGGGTAAGGTAATTGTCAGTCTCTTCTTCTTGGAATTTCCCTTTCCTCTGGTGGGTCGGGTATTTTCCTGTCTCTTCTTCTCGGCGGCATGGCTGCAAAATTCCTCTTTTCCCTACTATAGAAATCAAAGAAATATTTCTAGGCTCTGATACCACAACTGACGCAGACCCCCAACCCTCAAGCTAGAGCCCGCACAGGATATTTCAACTTCAGCCCCTTAGAGTATGACTGACTCTTTTAATTCCTTTCGGGAAATTATTCACTCACCCTATCTGAGTATAATTCACAAGCCCTCTTGAGCTATACCCTCACGATCATTCACCGGCATGAACTCCTCGATCACCACCCAACTGACATTGGGAATTTTCTCTTTTCCCTCCGGGATATTGGATTTCACGATTCCGCGAATCCCATGATCAAGCGTCTTACCTCTTCAACCTCCGAAACCTGAAATACTAAAAGCTGGACCCTCCTTACCACTGATTTTAGATTTTCTCTCTTCGTGATTTCGGGAGTTGCGATGATGTGCAACTCTACCTCTCGACTCCCGGAGTCCCGAAACTCGAATTACTGAAATCCTGAAAATTCTACCCTCATCCCTATTATAATTCACGACTTTGATATTTCCTTAGCACTATGTCTCATCCCTTTGTCAACAGGATTCCCGGTATGCCGAATCCCAAAACACCGAAATACAAATGTTCCACTCCTAAGGAGATCAACGGCTATAGTTCTCCCCTTGATCCAATGGTTAGTGTGATTTCGCGTACCAGGAGTTCGTAAGGCTTATCCTCAAATTATCTATCTCCTCAAGATCTCGAATCCCGAAATGCCAAAATTCCAAAATGCTCCTCCACACTTCTTCGCATTTCACGATTTTGGTACTTCTGATGTGGAGTGTTCTGCCTCTTGTCCTCGGGAATGCCGAAAACCCAGTTCTCAAAATACCGACAAATATTCTGCTGCGACTTCTGATTTCGGACCTTCCTCCTTGCTGAGTCCCGATCACTCATCCCCAAGACTTCCGAAACACTGAATTTCAAAGTTCCGAATTCCCAAACTCATCACTCTTTGACTCCACACATGAAACCTCCTTTCGTGATTCGAGAACTTGACCAACCAAGGTTTTGGCTTGCACTTCAGGCTCCCAAACTCCAAATTCCTGAAATGATCTGACTGCTCCAATAGATCACGATCGATGACCCACATTAACTCTACCTTTTGAAGGTTAGATCTATCCAATGCTTAACTCCCCTGCAACTTTCCTAGATCCTACGATCCCTGCTATTTTGGGAGTTCTCCTCGGAGAATTCTGACCGTTCAGTTGCCTCTTCAAAGAACCTCCAGCTCAAAGAAAACCTACGACCCTCCTCTAAGATTTAACCTCTTTAAGAACTACTTGCGCTTCTTGCTTCCTCTTGAATAATTCCAAGGCCCTAACCCTTCTGAGCTTTCTTCTCAAAATCAAGTCTTCAAGAAGACTCATGCACGCACTCCTTGCGACAATCCTTCAAATACTTTCGAGTACTTGAATTCCTGACTTTGTGCACTTCTCTCTTTGCGAAAATAGTCCTTCGATCTCTCAGCCTTAGTTCATAAGTTCTAAGGTCTCAACCAGCCTGTACACACCTTGCAAGGCTTATTATGGAATTGAGGACAACGTTATCCCTCCTGATCTTTTCAGAGATAAACTCTGAACACCTGTCAATGCACTCCTTGCAGACACTTCCACTGCACACCTTGTAGGAACTCCTACTCAGGAAGAGAACCAATTGAAACTCATTCCATTACTCTCAAAGACTTCAAACACTTAACATGAAATCATACATACATAGCATAACAACAAATGCACAACAGAAAGAGTAAAACAACCATAAGCATAACATTCAACATGTATACACAAAAAGAATTATAACACCATGAGTCTGAATCAAAGCTTTATATATTAAATTCAGAACTTCTGTACATGGGCTCTTCTCTACCACTCGCTGATTCTCCTCTATGCTAATGTGCTTGATCATACAATCTCTGACTGATTGATACAATAATACAAAGAATGAGGGTGTCTATAGTCATTTTCCCTCCAGCTCCTAAAACTGTCTAATCTAGAATTTAAATCTACCTACTCTCATTAACTATGCATAAATGCCTCTACATCCTACAGATGAGACCAGATCACTCAAGATCTATATACAATATGGAAGTATTCATTCTTAACTATTTCATTAATATCTGTGCATCCAAACTTTCAAAAACATTTCAAAACGTTTTTCACATGTGTCAAAATGTGATGGCGTTCATCCCAGCTGTCTTCCGCCCCCACGCTTGCTTGCTGATGATGATGCTCCTGCATCAATTACTATGTGTGCACTATTAATGAAAAAAATCATGAGCTAATTATCTAGATAAATGGAAGCAAAATGACCCAAATTTTAAAAATACCATGCAAATGTCATAGTTCACTTAGTACACCTATACAATACTGAATCAAATGTCATCATTTCTAACGTAGTAAAATTTTATGATTATAGAGACCACCATACACATCTTAAATACTCATAAGGCTCACATAGGTATTCTAATGATATTTCCCTCAAATACACAATATGTTTGTAGGATGTGTAGAGTAGATGCAATCATCATTCAAGTTGTTGTTGAGATCTTCAAATTCAAGTACTAGCCTAAATTCTTGTTTTTTCACCAATTGTTTGATTCATGTGTCTATATTAGTGTCTTAATTAACCTTTATAAAGTTACTTTATTCATCTCAAATACAATTGACCCAATTATAGTTCAAATAAATGGAGTGATTGCAAGCAAAGTAATATACAACAATCATTTACATGATCTAGGTTCATATTCATGCCCCCCCCTGCCTCATGCATAGGTACTAAGCCTAAGCTTGCATAAGAAGGGACCATGTCATCTCATACATAAGTAAAAGGGGAAGCTTTAATGGATAAAAGGTTTGCTTACATCACATCTATGATACTCACTTTCACACAATTGTATTTGATAGGAAATCACACCTACCACAACTAACAAGGACACACTCACCAACACTCACAAGCATAACCCTATTGTTTGTAATTGTCCTAGCTTCATTGTTTGTCTACGCCACCCTATTGTGATGTTACCAAACCATTTCCTTGTCATACCATTGAGGAATTAAACCCATGAAAATCAACATGCACATAACCCTAGTTTGAGTTAGGACATAAAGCAAGGTGGTCTCGACTAATGAATACAAGCAATGATGGATTTGGAAGAAGAAAGGAAAGTAGAAATATGACAAGGGTCTTCCAAATAACTTTAAAGGACTATTTATTTAAAATCAACTAGGTTTGAAAAGTGTCATTTTCTTAAGAATACATTGTTAAAAAAAACTAGACATAATCATAAAAATAAGATAATATTTGGGTAGTTCTTGGTGAAGCTCAGTTAAATACACATTATCTCAATACGACTCTCTTAATATAGTCATAAACAATAAAATGTGGATAAAAATTCTATTACTAATAATTAAATGAGAAATTGAAATGTGTTCATCCTCAAGGGCTAGGATGGAGCTCTCTAAGACTATGAAATATAATGAGAAATCTGAAGTTTGATCATGAAAAAAAGTTGGTTATCCCTTGGTCTTAAGTGCATACACAAAAAAAAACACAAATTGGAAAACACATTCGAAAGAAATAAAGCAAAGGGAAAACCACTAGTAGTTCTCACTTATCAATTTGAAACGAGGCCAATAACTAGGAAGTGAACCCTTGTTACAATTTCAATCTCCCTTTAAACAATATCCATGTGCTGTCATAATTCTATTGTTGGTGGTTTCCTTGAATTAAGGATTCGAGGATGATGATGCCACATTTTCAAATATTTATGAATACTTTGCCTTATTTACTCATCACAACTCATGCATGTTAATCCATTTCCACTTTTGGTGTCCACTTTAGCTTTCATTTATCTATTTCTTATAGCTTTATTATACTCAAGAGGCTTTGAGCATTTTCTCTCTTGATACTTATGAAATTCATGTGCCAAATGAAGATGAGGAAGATATCCCAACAACACATGAAGATGAGGAAGATATCCCACCAATAGGGAAGATGAGGCTTCCATGACAAAGTAATCACACTTGACATCTTGGAGAGTCTGTTGGTTCTAGATAGATCACAACTCAATTGGATGGAAATTTGAAGCATATACAAATGTATATTTTTTCTATCGAGGGAAAGTAGTTCCCACAATATCTTTTCAAAGATCCTTATCTTTAATATTTAATACATGGTTGGATTTAGAGCATTTTTGATGTAGTCACACTAGCTTTGAGAGGAATAACTACCTGAAGTTTGGAACATGTCCTTCTAAAGGCATTCATCATCCTGCCAATACATTCACCAAAAATCTCTTTTCAATGAAAAACTTTCAAGTTCATTTTAGCTAATAAATTTTCCTTTTGCAACTCAATAATAAGTCTAGCTCAGAGAGAAGCACAATAGGCAAGATTTTTCAAAGCCATCGACGTGGAAATCAAATGCTTGATTGATAAGAATGAGAACAAAGCTAACAAGATGATGAAATTGAGAGTAAAGTTGATAAGATGATGAACATATATTCTTGTATGTTGGAAAAAAAGAAGCCCTACAAGTATAGGTTGGGTTTGGAAACCAAAAATTTCCAAAAGATATTTTGAACTTTGAACATAAGAATGGCCACCAAATTGTAATAGTGTAAGAACATGCATGCTAACAAAGGAATGCATTGCATGATTAAGCCTCTAATACCCCAAATATCTAGCAATGAATACAACTTTCTCCTCACTCTTGCATTGTTGAATCAAGGTGTCACATATCAATATATGTGTGTTGTTATAAAATCCATACATGTTGGATTGTTGTGTCTATTTGGTTGAATCACTAATCACCAATAGCCTCTTCAATGGAACTTTTTAGAGCTTATGCTAGCCTCACAATCTTCAATCAAAGTCCCCCTTCTAAAACTAGAGTGACTTTGTTGAAGAGTGGAGCTATAAGTACAATAATACAATAGAAAGGAACCATCACTAGTGATAGTACAAACATAAAGGCCCAAAGGTATGTCACTAACTATGGACCTCCTTTCTAGACAAAAAAAAAATTGGTGGATGAGGTAAAACTGAAAGGCCCACAATCATATATCTAAGAAACACAAAATTGTTTGTTTATTGAATCCATAACGATCTCGATGGAAAAAGTTGAATACAATGAAAAAGGAATATATATATGAACTAAGACCAAAGAGTAATAGTTTCCAAAAATGAAAGTGTATGAATGATTTCATCATGGTATTTAAGCCCATGTTTTCAACTACAACTTCTAATTTTTGCGAAAGTAGTGGTAATCCTTGAAGAAGAAAAACTACCAAATCTGCGAAAACTGAAAGATCCTACTCCATTGATATGATAATGCTATCTTACAAATGGGAATAACAATTCCATCACCAAACCCTCAAGCCTATTAATCAATATACTCTAAGAAGACTATAAATAATTTTTTTAACATTTCTGTAGGTTAATGATATGCCACATCTAGACCTCATCTCCCTCTTTGAATTATTGCACTGTAAGGACAACTTGCAGTATATTGAATGGGTCTTCTATGCCACTTTCTTGGCTTGAATATTTTACCATAGAATCTTTTGTTTGGTTTGAACTCTAAACTCAAACCTGGAACTCGTTGCATGCATGGTGGCAAGTGGGTTATACATTATGCCTAGTAGGGGTTGCGACAATGGGCCAACCATCCAAAGAGGGATATTTTCATATGCTTATCAAGGGGCTTCCTTTATGATGAATTCTGGGTAGAGTCTCAAGAACTCCTCTATTTATCTAAGTTTTCGAATGAAATCACATATACTCATCAAATCACATATACAAAGCACAATAAAGGTGATGTAGAGTTTTAGGAATTATAAATGTAGTGTTTAGAGAGGGTTCCTAATGCTATGTTTTTATGTATTACGACACATATAAGGATAACTCACCATTCTCTTTTCCCTATGTTTCCCCAAAGATATCTCTCCCGGTTCCCTCCACGAGTTGTGCCTCCTTCCTAACCCTACCCTCGAGCTCTCTCTCCCAACTGGTGACCTCCGCGATATCTCTCTCCTAGTTCCCTTCCTTATGTGTCTCTTTCCTTCTCCAACGTACCCTCCAACTCATGAGTCACAATGTGCCCTAGTCTCCTTGCACTTGAAATATTCCTCAAGCATATCCTCAATATCTCTCTCCCGGTGCCCTCCATGAGTTGTCTCCTTCCTAACCCTACCCTCGAGATCTCTCTTCTATCCAATGCCCTCCGCGAGCTCTATATCCTTCATAACCGTACTCATGAGCTCTCTCTCCCAGTGTCCTTCCTTCTCCGACATGCCCTCCAACTCATAAGTCACAACATGCCCTAGTTTCCTTAGATTGGTTTGATAAGCTCTCACCCGCATCAATGATTAATGAATAAAATTAACTATATCTTCTCCTTTTCATTATTTTTATGCCATAAAATCTCCCTCCAAATTTTGAATATATCACTTATCAAGAGGTGGAAGACCATGTCACACTTAATAATGGGGCATGACATTTGTGTGACTTAACAACCATTATGAAATTTCTTATTCAAACATTCCCCTTAGAGGTGTACTAGTCCACAAGGGGAAAATGATCCACTTAGGGTAATTTCATCCTAGTGGAGACAATAAAAATGCCCCAATTTCATCGATCTAGCAAGGCCCCATTGACAACCCAGAGAATAGTAATTACCCATTATAGCTATAAGTATAACTATACATGTATTTGAACTTAGTTTATCATAGAGACACCTTTTATAGTTCAATATGGAGGAGATGTCTAATGTAACATAACACTAAATTCAATGTACATCGATTAAATATAATAGTTACAAAAAAAAGAAACGTGTGAAGCTGGGCTTGATTCACATTATAAACTAGCCTAGATGCATATTAACCTAGAATCTATCAATCATTGAGAGGGATCAAATAATTTGAGATGAAAACCTCTTTTAGAGTGAAAAAACCTGAGTAAAGTTTTTTATATCAAGGGATTTGATCCCTCTTGACACTTGATAAATCCTAGGATATAAAGATAAATCTAGGCTGGTTAACAATAACAACACTATTGTTATAGATAATAACTAAGTTAGTTATCATTTAATCTTGTGTTCATAGGAGATTTATCCCAACCAACAATGATGACATTATTGAAATAATCTATCCTATTGAAATAATTCTTAATGTGAAACATGTCTATATATTAATGAGTAAGCACCATTGGATCTTTTTTCAACATATATAAATGCCATAAACATCGACAATGTCAAAATCCATAGAAGGTCTCTATTCCTTTATGGAGTAAGGATCATCCTCATAGCAATGTGATGGAGAAACTAATGCCACTAATGGCTTACTTCTTCATTGATGAATTGTCATGAGCATTGCAAACAATTATGTGCATGGAATATATTCATTTTCATCATATTATAAGTTTATATGTGTTGTATTCATATGGAAAATACAAGACCTAAAATATAGATGGAATCTTGATTTAAAAGTAGGACAATGAAGAATTATATAACATAACTCTTGAATGAATGGTTTATTCATCAACCATGAGAATATAGGTTCTTTATTTTTGTTATTCGGCTTAGATGATTTATTCCTAAAAATATAATTAAGACAAAATACTCACTTATACACCACAAGAAATGGTTGTGTTAAGGAATGGTTTGGTACCAATTTGCATTCAAACAATGGAGATCCTTATTAGCAATGACATAAGCTTTTAAGTGGTCTAAATGCATTCTAGAATTTACTACACTTATAATAATCTGGTATCTACAAAAAACCACAAAGATCAACTTTGCAGTCACAAGGGTCAACAAACACATATTATGTACACAAAAATATTATTGGGCATATACACAAAGGATAAATACCCATGATTTGAATAGTTGTTCTATAAATAACAATAAAATATGATGACGAAGACAACGA